>JAPMOB010220046.1:0-13646 GCA_029875015.1 Lepomis gibbosus | reverse complement strand
CCTCAAGAATGGTCAAAAAAGGATAAACATCTGATGAATGTATTACTGGTGGCAAGTAAAAAGTCTCTCACCAGGAAATGATTATCTCAGGAAAGCCCAACTTTGAATGCATGGATGGAAATAACAATGGACATTTACAAAATAGAGAGGATAACAGCATTTGTTAATCATAATTTGGAAAACTTTGCCTCACAATGGGAAAAATGGGTTAACTATGCAACACCCCATAGACCGGACTTTATTTTCACAACCCAGTAAATTAGCTTTAAAAAAGATCTCTCCCTATCTGTACATAGTTGTTCTTTTTGGTTCTGTTTTGTTCTTTTTCTGTTTGTTTCCTTTACCTTTTTTGATATTACACATACACCCTTCTAAGAAGCTGAATTTTGCAATTTGTGTCAACGATGTGAATAGGGGTTATGTGTGTACAGTTTTTGGAATACATTGTACAGAAATATGAGACTAATGTTGAATACTAATAAAAAAAAGAATTAATAAAAAAAAAAAGAAAAGCCAAATGGGTAAAAGACGCCTCAGAAACCCAACTGAACAAACTTGCTGGTCACAGTCACGGACTAATATGATAGTTCAGTGCTTAGTTCTTGCTAACTTTTCAAAAAGCGAGAAAACTACAAAAAACTTTTAATAACGTAACTTTGTGTACGAATTCAACTTATTTGTCCGCCATCTTGACCAATTTTTGAAAGCTACTGCGGCCGTTTATGGGTAAGAGGCAGCATAAAGTCACACTGCCTTCAAAACTGGCCGCTACGAGGGCAGTTTGGAGGCATCTTACGCGACAGAGATCGTTCGAGCCGTTTCGAACAGCACTTTAATGCCTCGCTGTCCTGTTAGACACCTTCTGAGACAGCAGTTTGGCCCGTTTCGAACACAGCCTATGTGATCATTAAAATGAAAAGGGTTCATCCTCTGGGAACCCTGAGTGGGTTTAGTAATTTCCTAACGATCTGCCTTATGAAAAGCTGTTCTTTGTTGGGAAACAGGTTAAAATAAACCGGCCATTTTTACAGCATTACTGACTGTGATTATACTCTCGTGAACATTATCAGTGTCTTGTGTTCACAGCAGCTTCACCTCACCGTGTTAACTGCCTTAATCGTAGCCACTGACAGTGTTTGTGCGGTTTCGTGTGCATGCGAGGGGCCTGCGTTGTGTTTTTTTGGGGGTGAAAACGGGAAACTTTTTCCCATTAGCTCTGGTTTGACTGCTCCCATTTGTTAGCATAGCATCTGCTGGAAGGCCCAAGGAGAGCGGAGCTATCTAGCAGCGTCTGGGTGATTATTCATGTGCCTGTGCTCCTCCAGGAGCTGCTGCTGCTGCTGGAGTCTCTGCTGGCTCTCTGCTGTACCAGTTGTCAAAGTGCTGAGGGAGCCCAGCGTCACCGGTCTGATTCAAAATGAATAGAACCGCGCAGATAAATCACCTCTCCATGCAGAGTGGAGGAGCAGACTGGCTGCTTTGAATGTAATTGCAAAGGGTGAATGAAAACCTCCATATGTTGCTCATAACTCTGCTCTAAAATATATTTCATAATCGTGAGGAAAGTGTTCTAAAGTATAATTCCCATATATTACATCTGACTAACAGGTATACTTAGTGAAATCTCATCCTCACAACACCCTGCAGCTTAAGTTTAGACTCATTTACATCAAATAAAAGATAAAACACAAAGAGAGAAGAAAATGTATATCTCACTCTAACAATACCTGTGATACAAAATCACATGTTCAACAAAAAAACAGGATAAATTAGACATACTAGTTGTTGGCAGATACTTTTTCTGAAAGTCGACTAGTCTGGCTGCCAAGATAACTTTGCAAGCCTGCTGTGACAAAAAATATCCTTGATTATAACAGTTCTGTTCCATCATGTAAACGTCTGAGTCTAACTGATGCCTTTGTCAGATTACGGGCAATAATCAGACTAATGTGAGCCCGTAAACTCGGACATAGTAACCCAAATATGTGTGTGGTATGAGATCCGACGCACACATTACTTTCATACATTTACACATAAACATCAGGCAGTTTACGTCTGAAACATGCACACCAGCAGCCATTTGTACACAAGCAAGCAGACTCATTTACACAAACACTCTCTCGAACACACACAGACCAGGAGAGGGCTATCGTTTTATCACAGAGCAGAAGTGTTCATTTATAAGCTAAACCACCCAGATATACGCCTCTCTGGTTCTCTCTCGCTCTACACTTCATTCTCCCTCTCCCTCCTCCTCTCTCTCTCTATTCCTCTCCCATCTCCAGCAGAAGCAAAATTACTCTCCAGCCAGGCAGCGAGGTCAAAGTGTCTGGCCTCTGTTATTTGTCTTCTCCTCCCCTACAATGTGTGTGTGTATGTGTGTGTGTATTTGTGTTTGAATGTACGAGGCAGAGAGAGAGAGAGTCCCACCTCAAACAGCACAAGTGCATCAGAATTAGGCTGATTCTCACTCATTTAAACGCATTCATGAATGAGCCACCACTCATCCAACAGGGTTTTTGGTTCAACATTATTGATCGCTGCAAAGTAAAGGCATGAATGCAGTAGCTCACCACCCAGGACAACACAGGAATTAAACTATGAAACAATACTGTTCTGAATTTCAATCTGGAAAAAGTCGTTCTGCAAAAACTGTTAAACTTAATGCCCCCAAAAAATCAGTTAAATCAAGAAATAAGCCATGTTGTGAATTATATTATCATGTAAACCAGGGGTTTTCAATTAGAATTCAAAGGTCCAGTTAGAGAAAATTTCCTGAAGCAAAGGTCCGGAACATCAAAATGACTAACTTGCGTTATCATTGAGTACCATAATGTATAGTTACATGCATAGTCAACAACGGGCTGTCAAATCAAAATTTGGTTCAGTCAGTATTCACATCAAGCTGGAGGGTCCGGATCCGGACCGCGGACCGCCTATTAGTGTCCTCTGATGTGAACAATCAGGTGTGTTTCTGTTATTTCCATTACATTAAAAAAGTTAAAATACCACAAAAGTATGCTTGGTGACTCAGGTGAAACAATCTGATTGTTTGCTTTTGTTGACAAAACATTTATGTCCTGCTGCCATTCACCAGCCTTCCACTAGACTAAAATGTTCTTTCACAGTTCTATACAAAAATCACCGTGTCTCATCACTGATTCAGATTTTATTTTGCAAAAATGTACTTAAAACTTACTTAACTGAAGGGAAACACAACTAATTATTGGTCTGGACTTGGTCAAACTAAAAAGTCGAGCTCAGCTCACAGTCCCAGCACCTCAGCTGATGGCAGCCGATCTCAAAGCCAGCCACATCAGCTGATTCCCCTCTTAGCATTCACTGGCAAATTCTAAGCTGCTACCGTACAGCCGGTGTAACCCGCCGCCACCCCCAGCTCCTCCTTTAGGGCGGTGTCTGATTAATCATGTCATTTCTGTTGTTATTGATGCCTGCTCTGTTCTGCACCCTAGGGGGCTGCTCTCCCCGCTTCATGGATGTCCACATAGGTGCTTGGAAGGGCAGGGAGATCCCAGAACAGAGCCATTCCACCAAACGTAACTTTCTGCAGAGCAAATATCAGTGTCTTGGGTGAAAGTTATCCTGACTGAGCTGAGGTTGTGAGACGTCGTCTGGTTTTGCTTTCTTACCTTTAGTTTTGCATTTAGAAATTTCCTTTCCTCCCACACCCCTCCCTGTCAGCCTTTCTTTCCCTCCCGCCTACTTCCTCCTCCCTTCCTCTTTCTGAGCTCTTAACACACCGCTATCCGTCAATTAATTGCTGGGAATCAATATATAGCGCCTGTGTGTGTGCGCGCGCTCTCACACTGACACTGTTTCTACATGCAAGCAAATTTGTGTCAGTGTCAGTGTGTTTGCATAAGTGTGAGTGTGTCTCTGCAAAACGCTTCACCTTATATTCAAATGTACCTCTCCTTCTGTCTCTATTGAACCATATTCATCACCATTAGAGTCCATAACAGCCCCACTCTGCTGCAGCTCTCTGCATTCACATTACATCAGTTGAATAAAGCACTGAGCGCTCTCTCTCTCCTCTCTCTGCGCCTCGTGCGGCCCGATCAGCTCGCCTCGGACACCACCTTCATGAGCGATATTTCACTCACAGCGCTTGGTACTTCACAGGCTCAGAAGAGCCGCACGTGTGCTGAGCTGTCATCCCGCAGCGTTAAACCGTCACTGTGATCAGCGAGTGGCTCGTACCTGAGACGTGGAACCCGAATCGGTTCAGTGACTGAAGATTTCTAATAAGACAAACCTTTTGGCGGCGCGCCGTCATGGCGGCAGACACCCGTGGTGTTGTGATATGGAAACTGTCAAAGTGGTAAAATGTAATTTGCCAAGTTTCTTCTGTCTGCAGAGGAGGTGGCAGAGAAAACATTGTTTCTGTGACACTGATCGCACTGGAGAACTAACAGATTAGTTTTCATCAGCTGGCTGCTTGTGGACTGTTTCACTGATTTAGAGTGGAGCCGTCGTCGCTGGCTTCAGCTTCTGTGCGCTTTAAAAGTCCAAACAGATTCATATAGTTTTGCTCTGATGGTGGCGCAGCATCAGGACGGTGACGACAGTTAGTCGAGTTGGATATCGTCCCTTGTTCCATCGATCTTGAGATATCTTGATCTGAGCTCCCTGAACTTTCCACTACTACCACTGTCAGGATAATTTTGCCACTGTTGCACAAGAACCTTGTCAAATGTAATGGACAGACTGGAATGTAATTTAAGAGCACATTCATTATCCCCAGGTGATGAGCCGGTACCCAAACTATATCTTTAGACTTTATGAATATTCAAAGTAACAGTATGTTGAGGGGAAGAAGAAAAAACAATGTGTGATTTGTCATAGCTGTTTGAAAGATAACAATTTTTGTTATTGGAATATTATGAAAAGTCTGAATAAGCGGTTTAAAGTATTTCTCAAAGTTTAACTGGGAATCAAAGCTGACTCCTAGCTTTCTGGAAACCAACTCAGAGTTAGTAGCTAATATAAAACTTCAAAGGTCTGCTTGAGGCCAAACAGAAAAAATCAGTTTTGTTATGATTTATATATATTTGAGTATAGAAATAGTTAAATGAGGATCTTCTATCAAAATACAAAAGGCAACAATTGTGAGACAAGAAATCTGGGAAAGTTTATCATTACAGTTGCTCATTTTTCAGTGTATGTTTCATTAGATGGTATAAAAAGGCCTCAGGATTTTTTCTTATCTAACCACAACCAAATAGTTACATAAATCTTAATAAAATTAATATTGTTGCCCAGTTTTATCAGGGCCACATATAAAAACAGCTAGACTAGGTCATGTTAATATCAAAGTTTGTGCTTTGTTCCGGAGCTGATGCTTATTTCACGAAACATTATGACACTGTCTCGGGCTGCGAGGATTGTTCCATAACCAAAAACCTTGCCGCTTCAATCACAGCACCATCTGTCTTTCACGCTGCATCTTAGCATCAAATCAAACTCTGACGTGCTCACTGAGTGTAACAGTGCATCAGCTGACTGCCTGCAGTGCACAGTGAAGGATGTAAAGTGTAAATGTCAGAGCGCTCTAACCTGCTGCTCTCTCAGCTCTCTCTTCAGTCTGTTCTGCCACTGCAGCGCCTGCATCACGATCGCCTCCCACCTCCTCTCCAGGTTGATTGACAGCAGCTGCAGGGCCTCCCGGTGCTGCTCCGCCTCTGGGCCTACCTCCGCCATGGGGCCCGACTGTCCCAGAGGTGGGGAATGTAGAAACAGTTTTTGTCAGAATTATAAAGGCTGTTATGCCTTATTGTATGATTAAATTCATGATTTTAAGAGTGTGCAATAATAAAATTCCTCTCTCAAGGTTAAGATGATTCATGAGGGGTTGTCGCTGACTCCCCAGGGTTTCATGAAGGGAAAGAAATATCTAAGAAATAATCAAAATACTCATAACGAATGCCTGCGCTGTCTTCTGCTGGGACCAGTTTACATTCTTCTTCTTCGGATAACCGGATGGGGTCAAGTCTTTTAAGTTGCAAGGGTCAAGTCCAAGTGAAGAAATTGGTGGTAAAGCCTAAGTAAAGTTGAATTATCTTGATTTTGTCAGGTCATTTGTGATTATGATAATTTTTTTTTACATACCTGGCTCTGTTGCAGCAGCTTCTGGCAGAGTTTCAGAACAGAAGAGACTCCTCGGCGTCGGGCTCGCACCTCTGAACACAGAGACTGGTGGGTGACATGAAAGAGAAAAGTGAGAAGAAACAAAAAAGCTCATCAAAACACAGTAAAAATTCAATTATTACCATACACATTGTTAGCATGACCGCATTGTGGTTCCTACATTTAAAATGATCTTGTCTTTTACATTAGAACACCTCCCTCTATGCAAACCTTTAAGGTCAGACTCAAAAGTTAGCACTGGTTTAGTTTGTTAGGGGTAGAACGAATGCTGTCCCTGGTGTTGTCACAGTCCACCAAGCAATGTCAAGCAATGTTCTAAAATAGGAACTAAACCGATCTCTCTGTCCTATAACATATAACTTACCACAACACACCGGTGGGTTCAAGACCTGTGCTTGTTTTAATGCTCTCTGCAAATGTGTTGGATTCATTTATCACTGGATCCATGATCTATCTGTTAACTTTGTTTTTCTTATCTTAATGTTTTCATTGTCTTTTTATAAAGTATGTTTAGACACTTGATAATGCACTTTAAATAAATCTTGACTTGTGTGTGCACAGTTTTTCTATGAGGGAATAATACCAACATTTCAGGAGCACTCCCTTTCAGTTTCACCTCCACATAAAGAGCTAATCCAGACAGACTGTTGACCTGTTTCCAACCTGTCTGAACCATCAGACTTTGCTGTAGCGATGTCGTCATGTTCACAGAGCCCAGCAATTAATTTGGTGGCTTACGTTATTGTTACGTGAGAGAAATGATAGACAAAGCTACGGAAATAAGATTTGAGTTGTAATAAACCAGTAGGTGACTCTGCAGAAGGACTGTAACAAATACATCCCTCCCTGCAGTGCATGCAAGCTCTGTTCCCCTGCATAGAAAGGCCATTGCACTTGCCTGGTCTCATAACTTCCCTCTCTGTTTACACTCTACGGCCCTTTTCCTCTTTGGCTGTTTCTCAGCTCCTTCTTCACAGTGCCTGGAGTCCAGCATGTTCAAATGTTCCGGTGTATAGAACTCTCTCTCCCACTGCTCCTGGGCACGAACGTCACCGGTCGCAGATTTGCTGAAACTATTTGTTGGGGAAGTTTTCCGCCAGGACTGTGTAAGAAAACCGTTTTTTTTTTCAAAGCGCACACAAAACGGAGAGAGCTAGCAAACGGTGAGGAAATATTTGCTGAATTTATGAATTTTATAATCACTTACTGTCCCTTTAAATCATCGTACACAATAAATAAACAACAAACAAATTTGTGGTTATTTAGTTTTTCAATTCTCCACAGTTCAGTGCTGTTAAATTCAGGTCATTCATAACAATTCATTAGCATAAAGTCAAATTCAGCACACAGATCCTTGATCAGCAGTAACAGTGCATGAAATAAATGACAACAGCCAATACCCCCCCGCCCTGTTTCCCTGCTCTGCTCCTGTCTAATAAATGCAAAAAAGAGGGGGGAAAGAGAAACACAAGGATTGGCAGTGCCTATTATAAATCACTATATGCTGATGAGTTTCCACACGCAAAGGTCAGTGAGTGTGTGTGTGTTTGCATGTTTGAATGTTTACTCATGCAGGCGTGTGCACAAGTGTGTGTAGACGTGTGTGTGTGTGTGTGCAAACATATGCATATATGTGTGTGTCACAGGGAATAGAGGGGACAGACTTACTCCTCTGCGGCAGGGACCAAACACGTCCAAGCCCCAAACTATTTATGCTAATCCTGCCTGCTGCCTGAAAAGCACTTCCTTTACATTTTCTTTACATTTTTCCAATAAATATTAAACACTATTACAATGAAATGGAATTATCTAACTCTCTCTCTCTATCCTGCATGCACACACACACACACACACACACACTCTGCTTCTTTCTCACACACACTCAAGTCTTCTTCTGTCTTTCATCTCCTCTTTCTCGCTCTCTTCAGTTTAGCATATTTGTGGCTCGCCTGGTTGTCTAAACAGGAGATGGGGATGCAGAATACAGCAGACAGGATCAAGAGGACAAGCCTGGTGTGTGTTTGTGTGTGAGTGTGCAGATAAATTTATTCCAAACAGGAGGTGTGTATTACGTTGAAGGTGGAGGCTCTAAACAACAACAAAACGACTGAGTGATACTCGCTCTGCGCCAAATAACTGCAGCAGACAGCGTGGAGCGAGCACAGGAAGATGAATTAAACTAGATTGAAGCTGGAACAATAATTCAGCATGTTAAGAGTCAGAGGACGACGGCCGTAACTCTAAAATCTTCTCTACAAAGTCTGCTACGACAACAGAAAGTGTAACTCGTCGACTGTGAGATATTTTTTACGATTAGTATGACCTGCCGACCTGAAAAGGTTCTTAACATCAGCCTTTAGACAAGACAGATGTTGGATTGATTTCATCCACTTGGCACTTGCATAACTTTAACATCACAGTCAGCAAACATGGCAACAAATGATAGCAGCTTAACATGCTGTCAGACGAAACTGATTCCCCTCAATATTTAATCAATACAGGTGCCTGCAAAGGCTGCATAATAGCCCACATGGCAATTTTTACACTTCAATTCTTCTGACTTAACACATACCTACATTTATTTTGCATTGGGTTTTGAGTGCTACCAAAGCACTTCAATACTGTAGTTGATTGTGTCTAGTGTAGACACTGACGGAGGAACGGAGCTGCTGGTTCTGAAATATCCATGTGTCCATCTTTGCAAATGTTTTATGAGAAAGTTAATTCATTCAGAACGCTTGTTAGGCCTCCAGGAAACACACAAGAAGTTTTATGAAAAACAGTTTGGCAAAGTGCAAGCCAAGAGGCCACAATTTGAGAATTTACAGTATGTATTTTGATTTCATTTGCCACCAGAAAACCAGGTTTTCCTCTCTTTGAAAAGCATATAAAAAATGTTTTCCTGTGGATGGGACTGGTATAATTATTGATATATATAATTTTTTTTATCATCATTATCTGTATTGTGATTGCAGTTTGTCCAATTTCAGATAGCAAATGTATTTTCTCTGAGTTTATTTTCAGCCAGAAGGAGAAAGAGAGAATCCTAAGTCTCTATTGTTTCTGCACTGCTGGGTTTTATGCACTGATCTCTCTCCCTCTCTCTCCCTCTCTCGCTCGGGTCGAGCCTGGCTGGGCCCATGTTGACTCAGAGGGCTCTACAGACACAGTCAGACAAATATTTGCTAAAAAGCTTTTCTTCCAAAATACATGGAAAGCCGTGGAGTGGCTGCAGAGAAAGAGACTGAGAATGTGGAGGGAGGAATGAGACGGACAGAAAAGCAGAAAGTGTGAGATCGGAGAGGAAGAGAAGGAGAGGCAGCGTGAAGAGAGAGAGCGAGAGAGAGAGAGAGAGAGAGAGAAGTGAGTTACAAAGAAACTGTGAGATAAATGGGGATAGACAAAACAAAGACAGAGCCTGACAGAAAGAAACAAAAAGACAGAGACAACAAGCAAGAGAAACAGGAAATTAAAAACATCCAAAGGAAACTGCTGATTTTTAACGTGAAGCTGGGAAATAAAAACGAAGAACTTACCATGATTCTTAAGAACTCTTTATATATGAAAATGTCTATATGTTTAATGGTTTATGCAGAAAAAGCTTCTGCTCTGTTGATTTACAACCTTGAAATTACGTTACTATGATATTTCAGTGGAGGGATGGGTGTATCCAGTGAGTGGCCTCAGGATTACACCTCTGCCTTTTGCAGACGATGTGATGATGTTCTGCTTGCTTTTTTTAAACAGTTACTTACTTGCAGTTTCTTGAGTGTGCTGAAGGTTTTTTTCACACTGACATTTTTAAAAACAAACCAACAGCTGTAAACATAAAATGATTCGACTGACAGACTAACTAATTGATTGGACAATTGTGGTGATCAAAAGGCGACATGGATCCTTATGGGGAAATCAAAATTGGGTGACTTAACAGCAAATCACACACCACTTTACTGTTTCTTACATTTATGTTCTCCAGTTTCCCAAAGAGCTCACAAAGAGATTACTGATTATAAGATTGCAACTCAACCTGCATAGGTATATACAATACATTGCTTACACAGATTCCTTTCAGTTCTGTTGTTTAGTACACACCAGAGGTCGACTGGCAGGTTTTCTGCCATCATAAAACAAACCGAACCAAATTAGTACATGCACCAGGCTTTGTTTAAAAAGAATCAAACAGGTTAGGTGTGAAAGCACACCCAGAATCTTGGGGTTTTGTTCCTGAGTGAGAGTAAGATGAAGCCCGATAGACAGGTGCATTGTTACCATGTCAATATAAGAGAGAGTGTTGTACCAGGCTGTCGTGGTGAAAAGGAAGCTAAAATTAAATGGGAAGCTCTCGATTTAGCCAATTCACATTCCAAATTTAACACCTAACCCTGGGTGGGGAAAACAAAAACAAAAAAAAGACTGTGGATACAAGGCGCCGAAGTTTCAATGGCAAGGATCCTCCTGAAAGACAAAGAGAGAAACTCTAGAAGGCACTCTGAGTAGAATCACTACTCCTTCATGTTAAATGAGAAGCCAGTTGAAGTTGTTCAACATCTGATTAGGGTTTCTCCTGATCGCAGCCTACCATGAAGGGATTACATATCAAATATGGGAATACCTCAGGATTCCCTGTAAGAGTTGGAGAATGTGGCTAGAAAGAACGACATCTGGGCTACCTAGCTAAGCCTGGTGGCCAAAGTCATGAGCAGCCGAAAATGCATGGACGGATGAATTGTACGCAGGGGTTAACACGAACCAAATGTACTCCAAGAACCCCGGCTAAAACCCTCATTCCTCTCAGGGTGTAATGTTGTTACTGTCTTCTGTGTACGTCTCTATACATGCTCAAACTCAAGGTCAATCACAGGAGAGACAGAAAAAGAACAAGTGATGTCTTTATCTTCTTGTTTGTTTTCGCTCCCTCTCTCTCTCCATGTATTTTTCTATCTGTCACTCAGCATCCACTTTCAGGCAGGGTGACCGACTCTGGATAAACAAAAAGAAGAGGATCTACTCTCCTTGTTCTCTAATTCCCCCTTCACTCTCTAACTCTCTCTCCTTCTCACTTTCAAGCTCAATCTCTCTTTCTCTCTCCCACTCCACCCTCTATCTCTCTCATTCTTAAATCTCCCTCTCCTAAAACAAAATCCTCTTAACTCTCCTCCACCTCCTCATCTCCACAATCTAATTACCAAGACCTGCCGTGAAGAGAGGGATAGAGGAGGGTGGGGGGATGCAGAGATACAAGGCAGGGAGGGAGGAGAAGATAGAGGAGAGTGGAGGTTGTTAGAGTGCTAACAGTAAAGCACTCTGAAAGGAGAGTGAGACAGACCGGGGCACCATTTGATACTAGTGTCGATTCGATACCTGAGTTCCACTACTGAAATCAAAACAGTTAAACAAGTTAAAAGTGAGGGAAAGAATGAGAAAGTTAAAAACAAAAAATATGTATGAAAGGAAGAAAGGGACAAGTGGAAAAGAAAAGGAGAAAAATAAAGAGAACGACAAAAGGTGACAGACAAAAATCAGAGAAGATGAGTGACCAAGGCGAAGGAAGAAGACAGAAAGATCAGAAAAAAGAAAGAAATTAGAGAGACGAATATTGAGAAACAGTAAGATATAGAAAGAAAAACAACTGAGAAAGGAGGAGAACGAGAAAAGACAAGGACAAACTGTAAAGCGAAGAGGGAGACAGGAGGAGAGAGTGGGGGATAAGGAGAAATTTTGGCTGCTTGCACAGTGACCCAGTGGATATTTCAATCAATTACCATTAATTAGAAATCTCTGATTAATTCTATTTGTTGATTAAGTCAATTAAAACCACAAGCACTCGTTATCGCACAACGAGCCTAATGAATTCCTGTCGACAATTTGTTCCCACACACATATTCCCTCTGCGGCTGCTAATACCGCCTACAGCTAGCCAAACTTTGTCGTTTGCATACACTTCCCCATCTCTCCCTCTTTTCTCTCCTCGTCTGACATTTCTGTTTTTCTTCCTGCACCGTCTCGCTCCCTCTTTCTCGCTCTCATCCATTCCTCCACTTACTGTCTCGGGGGTTACTTCCTAATTTTTTTCTTCCAGTTTCATTTTCTTCTATCTTTCCAGCTGAATTTATAAAAGCGCACACTCTGCCTCATTTGATTGTTCAAGAGCACCTTGACAACTGTCATCGAGCAGAGTGCTCAGAGATCACTTCCTTCACGGTTTGGAAGTATAAACCTTTTAATCACAACCTTGTCCTCCAAACCTCAAGGCTAGAGATTCCCAAACTGGAGTCCAGGGAGTCCTTCACATAGACTAAACATGGTTGTGCACCAAACCTAAAACCTCTCTCCTAAGATTTTTAGTCTGGAAATTCAGTTTTAGGTGCTGACAAAGAACATTTGTGATTAGCAGCTGAAATTAACTTTTTTTCCCAATATCTTAGAAATTTTTTTTAACCCGTTGTGCCCTATATTGTTGTTGTAAGGATGTGTGGGGCTACTATTGCCACTAATTTGTATGTGTGTGTACTAGTTAAACAGTAGCTCACGACAGGCTGTGGTATACGCTCATTATGTCACAGTTAAGGGGGGTATATTGTCACGATCCTGTCCTGGGCTTGTCTGGATTATATTATTTTCGCCATGCCTTCTGTGTTTTGATTTTGGCTCCTCTATGCCTCGGTTTCAGTCCTGTCTGTCTGTCTTGTTGGGGAGTCTGTGTTTTTGTTCCATGTCTTTGTTCCTAGCCCTGTGCCTTGTTTCATGTCGTAGTATTTGCTTCTAGTTCTTTCTCTGCATCAATTTGGTTTAGTCTGCTCAGAACTCTGTGTTTGTCTGTTTACATTGGTTTCTGTTATTGTCTGAAGACAGATTATTGTCTGCTATTTTGTTACATGTATTCTGTCTGTGTTGGTTATTTAGTTTGCCCTGTGTCTTCCTGTCAAGTGTTCCGTCTGTTCCCCCAGTTATTATTTTGCCTACCTGCCTCTTTGTCCCCCCTTTGCTGTCCAAGACTGAACTCTTGGTCATTCCAGCCAAGCAATCTCTTCACCATAACATCAAACTACAAATTGACTCCTCAACCATCACTCAAACCAAGGTAGTGAGAAACTTGGGTGTCATGATTGATGATCAGCTGTCCTTTTCAGACCATGTCGCTGCTGTCTCTAAGTCATGCCGCTTTGCTCTATACAACATAAGGAAAATCAGGCCCTACCTCACTCAGTACGCCACCCAGCTTCTGGTACAGGCCATGGTTATCTCTCGCCACGACTATTGCAATGCCCTCCTAGCAGGTCTTCCAGCTTGTGCGGTGAAACCCTTACAAATGGTTTAGAACGCAGCAGCCCGTCTGGTTTTTGATCAGCCCAAAAGGACTCATGTCACTCCATTACTCAGTGACCTCCACTGGCTCCATGTGGCCTCCAGAATCAAATTCAAGTCACTAATGCTTGCATACAGAGTGACCACCGGGTCTGCACCCATCTACCTAAACT
>JAPMOB010220045.1:0-19500 GCA_029875015.1 Lepomis gibbosus | reverse complement strand
GTTTAAGGTTAAAACTAAAAAAGCATCTCTTATTAAAGAAGGTATACCTGACAAACAGGCCAAAATTAAAGAGTTTGTCACAGAGCACGCAACATTTGATGAGGAAATTGATTTGCCAGAGACTTTAGTATCTTTACAAGAACCACAACAGAAACTTACCAAACCTCCAGAGATTGTCGTTGAACAGGACCAGCTGAAGGTCAGCACAGTTGAAGATAAAACTTTTAAAGCTAGTCCTCTTAAACTGATTAAATCTAAACAGGAACACATTCAAAGAAAGGTTTCAGTTAGACCTGCGATGGAGGAAACTTCTAAAGAATTGGAAGTAGCTCCTGAAGAACTTGAAGAAATCAGAGAAACTGAATTTGCAGCAGTTGATGAGGGACTTAGTGTGGCAGACGGTATTCCTCCAAAGGAATCAATATCTCTGAAGGAGACACAACAAAAATTTGCCAAAAGTAAAGAGGATCATAAACAAGTCCCATCACAAGTCATCACAGTTGAGGATAAACTTGTAAAAGTGACTCCCATCGAAGAGGGGACACCGAAAACAGCAGTAAAACTAATTAAAAGAAAAGTCTCAGATGCACCTGAGGTTGAAGTACCGTACGCAGAATCCTTGGTGGAGCAGGATACTCTAGAAAAAATGTCTATAACTCAAAAAACAGGAAAGGTGGGAAGTCATAAGTCTGAACCCAGCTCCCAGATGGAAGAAACACCACAGATAAAGAGATTACAGAAGGTACCAAAGATTGGAGATAAAAAAGGCCAAACAGCTCTGACTGATAGGAATAAAACAAAACAGGATCAGGAGCAGCTTCTGAGGATAGATGCTGCCAAAGAAAGTGGGCCTGACAAAATAGTTCAAGGTGATACATCAGAACCTGTTTCTCAAAGGAAAGATGAAGGTCAAAAAGGTAAAAAGCTGAAGTCAGCCAAATCTAAAAATATTACAGTTGAGGAAGTCCAGCCAAAGACAGTCACAGATAAATACGGAAGTGTTACACCTTCTGAGTCAACAAAAGGAACCCAGGAACAAGTTGGAATAACAACTTTACAGGTACCCGTGTCGGAGGCAGCTTACAAACCCATAAAAATAACAGATGAAGCTGCTAAAACAGATACTTCACAGATGATCCTGTCGGATAATGTAATTACAGTTGAAGAAACCAAGTCCAACATAGTCCCAGTTGAAAGTAAAACAGACAAAGTTACTCCCACTGAAAAGAAAACCCTAAAAAGACAGGAACAAATTGACAGAACGACCTCAGACCTCATTTCTCAAGAAAAACACATAGCTCAGGAATTAGTCAAAACTCCTAAAACTACAGGTGAACCGATTAAAGATGAAACTGGCACAGTTCCTCCAACTGTAAAGACAATAAATCAAGAAGACATCGAAATAAAGGAGTCAGCTACAGTTCTGCAGGACAAACCACCTAAAGAACAAACAACTGAAGAGATCCAGTCTAACACAGTTAGAGTTAAACATGAATACGGGGACTTAACTCTATTTGAAGTACCAGAAACAAAACTGGAACAAGTTCAAAGAAAGTTCTTCTCTGCCCCTGTGATGGACGTTGCATCTGAAAAATCCCAGATAGTAATAGATGGAGACTCTTTATCAGATACCAAACATATTACAGTTGAACAAGCCAAGACCAAGAAAGACATAGTTAAAGATGAACCAGAGAAAATGAAAGTTAAAACAAAGGTTTCAGATGAAGCTAAGCCAGAAGTTACACATGAACACACTTTGGTAGAAAAGGTAATGGACAAAACCACCACTGTTCTTCCAGCTGAAGAGATTAAGACCAGACAGACACAAATAGAAACAAAGACCTCAGTTTCTCCTGTAGTGGAGGTAACAAAAACAGACATACCAACTGAAGAAGAAGCCCTCAAGACAACGGGTGAGTCAGAACACATTTCACAAAAGAAAGAACTACCCAAAACAGAAGAACGGCAGAAGCTTGACAAAACATCAGAGAGTATAATTGAAGATGTCCAGAAAAAGAAATATAAATCTCTAAAAGAGGAAGGACAGAGTTTAGGCAAAAGTACAAAAACTATCCTTGTGGAAGGGCATTCCAAGACAGTTGTAGTAAAAGATGAATATGATAGTGTTACTCCATTGGAAGTAACAGAAACAAAACAGGAGCGAGTCGAAATTAAGTTCTCAATGGCACCTGTGATGGAGGTTGCATCTGAAAGATCTCTGATTGTGAAAGAGGGAGATGTAAAATCTGAGAGTCTCCAAAGGTACATCACACCCGATGAGCTGGTAAAAGATATTGCTTCAAGAAAAGAGAACATTTATAAATCGGATGACCTTTCTCAGGAAACAAAGGAGTCTTTAAGGGACACAACAGATATTGGAGTTGAACAAGTGAAGTCAAAAATAGACCTAGTTCGGGATAAAACTGAGAAGGTCACTATTATCCCAGAGAAATTACCTGAAAGACAGGAACAAATTGAAAGAAAGGCCTCAGTTGCCTCCAGATCTGAAGTAACAGATCAGCACTCTTTGGTAGCGCAAGAATCCCCGGAAAAACTTACAGTGAGTGAAAAAAACACCACAGTTCTTCCAGCTGAAGAGATAAAATTTAGACAAAATCAAACAGAAACAAAGACAGCTGTTACTGCTGTAACAGACACTGAGATTAAAGACATTAAGTCAAATAAATCAAAATTCCTAAAGGAGAAAGCACAGAAGTTAGACAAAGGTACAAAAAGTTCCCTTGAAGAAGTGCAGTCCAAGATTGTTTCAGTTAAAGACGACTTTGGCTGTGTTACTCCATTTGAAGAAACAGAAACTAAACAGGAACATGTTGAAAGAACAATTTCAGTAGCACCTGTGATGGAGGTTGCATCTGAGAAACATCTCATCATTAAAGATGGAGATGTTAAATCTGACACCCTCCAAAGATGTATTATACCCGATAAGCTTGTAAAAGACATTGCATCCAGGAAAGAGGACATTCATGAATCTGGTGAGGTTTCTCTTAAAAGACATTCACAAAGTCCAGAGTACCCAAAGAAGAGTGTGGACATTACAGATAAAGACACTGAGTTACAAGAAATCAAAAGTCAATTTAAAACCGACAAAATCGCATCTGTTGTGGGTAGGACAGCAACAAAACAAAAGAAAACTCAACAAAACTCAGAAGTGACAGCTGTTACTCAGCAAAATACGCAAAGAATGTTTGTTGGAGTAGATGCTAAAAGCGAGGCAGTTTTCAGAGACCAGTCACCAAGACATGAGGAAGTTAAATACGACAGTACATCTCCAAAGAAAACAGATTCTCTAAAAAACCAAGGGCAGGTCACAGTTGCAGGCATTCAGTCTAAAACAGACACAGTTCAGGATGTTTTGCTCAGTGTTACAACAAATGTAGAATCAAAGCCAGAAGAAACAGACAGAAAGACTTGGAGGACTCCTGTAATGGATGTTGCATATGAACAACCATTAATTCTTAAAGAACAGGATATTATTTTAGATACTTACATGCCAGAGAATATTTCTTTAAAGACGAAAGAAGAATCAACACTAGATAACAGACAGAAGTTAGAAGAAAGCAAGTCGAAGGTTAAAATACTTGGTGACCAAACTACCAAAGTTCCTCCAGTTGAAAGACACACAACCAGAGCAGAGGCCACCGCTACAGAATTACTTCAAGATACTTTAGAAAAATACACGGATAATCAAACACAGCCTTTAAAACGGACTTTGTATGAAAGTGATAAATCTGAAACGGAGTCGACAGTGGTCACAGTTAAAGATAAAAGAGCTACAGTTAGTCCTCTTGAAGGAACAAAAATGAAGCTGAGTGAATACACTGAAAGCAAAGCAGCAGTAACTCCTGCAACTGAGGTGACATCTAAAGAATCTCTTACAGCAGATGACAAACCAAAAAAATATACAAAAAGAGGAATTTTCGAAGAGAGAATCACACCAAAAGAGGAACTTAGAACAACCGTGTCCACTGATGTAGACTTTAAAGATGAAGAAAGACCAGAAACTGTTACTGTTGAGGGCCAAGCTGCGAAAGTTTCTTCCGTAGGAGGAACGAAAGTAAGACAGGTGGAGGCAATGCCAAAAGAGTCATTTATTGAGCAGGATGCTTTAGAAAGACGACTTGCGGAAACCAAAGAAATGAAGACAGAAATAATGGGGAAAGACGACATTGTCAAAGAGTTTTGTGAACATGAAAAAACCGAGATAAAAACAAAACAAATCAAAAGAGAGCAGTTAGCTTTACCCACGAAAACAAGTGAGGAAATATACCAATCCAAAGAGGTAGCTGACAAAGAAACAAAGATTTCTGAAAAACACAAAACTGCAACAACAGAGCTAAAAGCTAGCTATGAGCCCACTGTCAGAGAACCCTCAGTAACAGATAAAACCCAGCCGAAGATGATTCAGAAAGAGACTGCTGACCACAAAACAGACTCTCCAGAATATACGGAAGGCTCCACCAGGAAATGGGAATCAGAAGTTGAGCATCTGAAAGCAGATGTCCAATACATCCCTTCTCAGGAAGTTGTAACTTCAAGCAGAAAAGAGGGAGAAGCTCAAGGGCTTCAGTCTGTCATAGAAACGAGGGTTTTGTCTTTGGAACCAGAAGAGAAGGTCCGCCTGCAAGAGTCTTCAAGAGGTATAGAAGGAAACATGTTATATGTCACCGAGCACGTGTTTTTGATCTGAGCACCAAACATCGTTGGGCACCTCCGCGTTATCATCCTCTCGAGGATTTCTTTGATTCATACCTCTTTGTCTTCATCATTTCAAGAGGATAGCCATGTCATGTCACTCATTTTGTTTGGGCACAAACTGTATTTTCGGTCACGCTGTCGACCGAGGCACTCTTTTTTTGGTTTCTTATCACTGGATTTCTAAACCACCACAGCTTCACGTTCTCTGTTTGTTGTGTCCATTATGTGTCACTGAAAATGTTGGTGAGGCGAGATAGTTTTAATGGAAATTTCCTGGAAAATTATCTTTAAACTAGTCTTCCAACTTTGTATGTTTTTGTCTTGGGTTTTCTTTGCTCTCTTTTTGTTGTTTGTCTTTGCATGGTTCAGTGCGCAGCCCGTCAGTCTTAGTGAGTTTCTTACTGTTATGTCATTTCATTTCCAAGTTCCTGTGAAGGAGAAGGAGGCACCACCACAAGTCAAAGAAGCACTGGTAAAGCCAGCTGCTCCTCAAGAAGGTACAACTTCTCTTTAAATGTGTTTCTGTGTGTGTCTGTGCATCTGTGGGAGGGTTTTCTGAAGGCATTCGTTTGAGAATGTCACTCTTGAGCAAATATGAATCTTTAAAATTCTATCCTGAAGAAACCCAACATATTAACCAAGTCGTTAAAGAGAATAACATACTATGGAAGCCAAACAAGACGGTTATGAACATAGAATAGCAGTATGAACTTTGATTCCTTTTGGTGTTAAGATCTTTCTGTTTACTTTGTACTTGAAGAAAGCAAACTCCCGGCTGCTGTAAAAGTTCAAGAAGCTGCCAAAAGGCCTGAAGTCACTGACAAAACCAAAAAGTTGGAGAAGAGAATTACTCCACAAGAAGAAACAAAGCCAGGTATCCAGACAATGATTCTTAAAGATTTCATACCAACACCTTGTGCGTTTTAAGAAAGACAATTTGTTTTGGCTACAACACTTCAATTCCCCCTTTTCTTATGCTTGAAGTGACCAAGCCACAGCCTGTCATCAAGGCTGAAGAACCAACCAAGGCGGTTGTGGAAGAAGAAAAACCGATCGTGATAGAAAAGATAGCTCCTGAGACAGGTATAGGTATTTGAAGGACTGAGAGGCGAACATCCTCTTTGTTGGAGTTTTTGTGTCATATCCATCTTTTTCTCATCTTATTCCATCACTGCAAACGTTGACTGTATAACCATCCTCTTGTGTGTTTCCACTGTTGTTGTTGATTGGGTTGTTAGTCTTTTCCGGGTCAGTATGACCTTTAGCAGCAGTACTGTGCCTTGCTTGTGGTGCTGCATTGTTGTTCTTTTCATGTTGTTTGTCCTGTTTTTTTTGGTCATTAGTTTGACCATGAATCCAGCACAAGCATGCCTCATTTGTCCGTGGCCACAACTTAACTTCAGCTCTTTATCTTTACGCACAACTCTTCTCTCATGTCATTTCACTAAATCATGTGACACCGGACTTCTTTCATTCTGTATTAGAATATTTTTTATTTCTGAATGTGTTTGATAACAGATTCTCACAGTTTTGTAAGGTCTTCCCATTTTTTTTTTCTCAGTGACGTTGTTCATGAATAATTAAATGACCTAATTAACACCTTTCTAAACTATACCTCTGTATTAGATGAAACCAAAGGACCTGTCCAAGCACCGGGAGGAGTCAAGAAAGGTATGAGCACCACTTACCACTCACTTACGTACATCACACTGCAACTCGCAGGACTTAATCCGCAACCATAAATATGTTCCATGTGATTCTGTTCAAGCGCCCAATAACGGCCTCAAGGCTAAAACCTCCAACAGGAGCAGGATGCGAAAGAAAAAAGCTGATCAGCTCTGATTGGCTTAATACATAAATATCAATTCAAACTTTCTTACAAAGAAATCAAATAATTATTTCAAATGTATATAAACTTATTATGTTTTTCTGTAGTATCCTTTGGAAGTTGTCTTGTCTGTGTCCTGTCTGTGTTCTTGTTCTTCTATGTCTGTTAGCTTTATATTTTAGTTTTATTTTCTTTGTATTTTTTATGTTTATTTTTATTTATTTATGTTAAATATGTGTTTGTTCAAATTGTCTGTCGGTTAAGTGTCTAATAAGTGTTGTCAAACCTTTACTGCCTCAGAAATGGTTCTGCACAAAAAAGGTATAATTCATCCAGAAGATGATGGGACGTTTGAGATTCCCACTTTGAGAAAAACAACCAGAGTCATGAAGGAAGTGGAAGAGGAGCAGGAGATTATCAAACTGAAGAAGATTCCATCACTTCCACCTAAAGAGGCTGAAGAAGAGGAAAAGCCTCAGAAGGTCACCAAGACCACCATCTTTGATGTTGAGCAGATGGTGCATAAAGAAGAGGCTGTTGAGATGTCAGTCGCCACCAGGAGACGTGTGGAGGAGAAGAAACCTCGAGACAAAGCAGATGTGGTGAAAAAGCCAGAAATTGTGAAGCCTAAAGAGGAGGAACAGAAAGAAGCTCCAAAAGATGCATGGACACGCCAGAAACCCGTGCCAAAAGACGAGAAACCAGAAGATAAGATTTCTTTGAAGAAAGCTCCCAAGGCACCAAAGGAAGAGGAACCTACCCCGCCTGCTGCAGCCTTGAAGAAAGTGAAAAAATTGCCGTCAGATGAAGTGGAACCAGAAGTAGTCAAACTAAAACCATTTGAAAGACCTGTTAAACCAGCTGAGGAGCCGGAGAAAGATCAGAAGGAGAGGCCAGACAGGGACAGTGTTCCTTTCCAGAAGGGAGAGAGGATTCCCAGAGAGGTGGAACCCAAAGAACCTGCCAAGAAACCAGAGAAAGCTCCTCCAGAGGTTAAGGAGCCCCCAGCCAAAGTACCAAAGCCAGTAGATAAAAAGAAAACTCCAGAGAAGGAACCTGAGGAGGTCAAACCACCCACCAAGGTGAAGAAAATCCCAACACAGGAACAAGAGATGGAAAGCATCAAGCTGAAGCCCTTCTCCAGGCCTTCCAAAGAGGCTGCAGAGCCTGAGAAGAAACCAGCCGAGGAGAAAGAAAGGAAGCCAGCCGATGACCTGCGGCGTGTTCGCACAAGTCCTGATGAAAAACCAAAAGAACAAGAGCCAGAGGCTAGACCCAAAAAACCTGATATCCCAGAAGCTCCAGAGAAGAAGCCGGAGAAGCCGAAGGAGGTAGAGGCAGTTCCAGCAGAGAAGACAGTGTCTCCGGCGCCCGCTGCTATTAAGAAGCCTGAAAAGGTTCCTGAAGAGCCCAAGCCTCTGCAGCTGAAGAAGGGGGTCACACCCAAGGCAAAAGAGGACAAGGAAGAAGTGGCTTTGAAGCCTGTGGAGCAGCTGAAGAAGGTTGAGCTGAAAAAGACACCATCTCCTAAAGTTGAGAAGCTTAAGGAAGAAGAGGCAATCCCTATTGAGAAGAGGCCGAGTGTTGATAAACTCAAAAAGATTCCCAAAACTGTTTCACCCAAAGACTCTATTGAAGCTGTGACTCTCAAAAAGGTCCCAAAGAAGCCATCACCAGAGGAGGAGAAGGCTGCAGAACCAGCAAAGCCTGGTAAAGGGAAGGTTCCTCTTGTGAAGGAGGTTTCTCCTGGAGCTGTGCAGATGAAGAAGGTCGCCACCCAGCCGGAGGAGGAGATATTTGAAGAGGAGTTTGAAGCCCAGGAAGAGCAGGAGCAGGATGAAGAAGAGACCTGGGTTTGGGAGTTGGTTCCCCGGGACAGTTACGGTTCAGAAGACTGGGAAGGTGAAGGAGAGGAAGGTGCTCTGGAGGTTCCAGGGGTGACCAGGAGAGGTGAGACGGTGGCGGCCCCAATTCGTTGGGTGACGACCGAGAAAAACCCATCCTTCATGTCATGAGTAATCTCTACCCATTCCCACCATCATGCCTCCCATTTTAAAACGCTTTGACTTCCTTACCATCTTAAGTGTGACGCGACGTATGCCATCCCTTTCTTTTATTTATGTTCATGGTCACTCTTCATGGTCACTGGTCCGTCGGTCTGGTCATGTTCATTGCTTTCAGTCATTTCTGTTATGTCATTTATGTGTCTGCCTTGTCAATATCATGCCATCTGATCAGTCCAACATGTGTTCTCCCCAATCATTCTGTTCGTTATTCCAACTCTTCATGGTGTAAAAGCTTCATCACTGTCAAATTGTGTTCATTATTCGTCATTACGTGTTTTGTCTGTCTTTGTTTCATTGTCATTTCATATATTTACCATCATTTTAACTTCATATTCCTCTATCCATTTGAGTGGACATTACATATGTTTTGGCATGTTCATGAAGATTATGACTTAATATCATTTTGCGCAGCAAATTAATTTTAATTGTTTCTGAACAGAGGGGCAACCAGCAGAAGAAGCAGGAAGAGGTAGAGGTAGAGGGCTGAAACGTAAGTTTTAATAAACCTATGAATACCCTATCACGTTCATCATCATGAATGGTGATGCCACGGAATTCTTCTTTAAACTGAAATTGGAATTAATTGTTTGTCTTAAATCTGTAATTCAGCCAAGCAGACGCCATCCCCTGGAGAAGGCAGGGGCCGCGGCCTAAAGCCTGGCGGAAAAGGCCCATCGCCACCAGAGGAACCCTTCGGAGGATTCAAGCTCAAAGCCGTCCCCCTAAAGTTCATCAAGAAGATTCAGGACATCGTGTTGCAGGAAGCCGAGTCTATCGGCTCGTCTGCTGTGTTTGAGTGTGAGGTCTCGCCTTCCACTGCCATCACGTCATGGATGAAAGATGGTGGTAACCTGCGCGAGAGCCCCAAGCACAAGTTTACTTCTGATGGCAAAGATCGCAAGCTGAACATCATTGATGTCCAGCTGTCTGACACTGGAGAATACACCTGTGTGGCCAAGAACGCCGGAAAGGAAATATCATGCACAGCCAAGCTCATTGTTGAAGGTATTTATATATCTTTTCTGCCTTTATAACAACACCGAAGATACTCAGTGTCCTGACGACCAGAAATAGTATCTCTCATGGTCTTACCTAAGCATTCACCAATGTCAAATCCTTCATTGCCTTTTTATCTGCTCACAGAGCTACCTGTGAAGTGGATCAAAGAGCTGGAGGAAGAGTCGTCAGCTCTGAAGGGTCAGTCTTTGTACATGACCTGCGAGTTGAACAAAGAGAGAGATGTGATATGGAAGAGGAATGGAGAGGTCCTGAAGAAACAGGCCGGCAAGGTTCAGATAAATATCATTGGTATGCAGCACGCTGTAACCATCCAGAACACCTCTGAGGAAGACACTGGTGTCTACACTTGTGAAGTGGCCGGCCAGGAGGATGTCGTGACTAAAACAAATGTCAAAGTGATTGGTAAGCAAAATAGGACACTTTACAAATCCCTAAACACAGTAGTGGTGCTTTCTAAGGAATGTAGACTGGAATGGATTAGGGCAGAAATGGCATTGGGGGCGCCATCTTTATCCTATTCTTATTTTCAATTAACATGTTACTATAATACATGTAATTCAAAAATTTGAAATCACTATCTATTTGTATGCTGATGACATACAGCAATATCTTCCAGTTGTTTTGAACATTATACATCTTAATTTCCAATTCAAACCTAAATCTGCTGCAGCTAATTTCAGATATCCCTGTACCCATGTTCACACTGCAAATACAGATTAGAAAGAACTTTGTAATAGTCTCCCTAAACCTTGCTTCAAACTGAAGAAATCTTTGAAAACCACCTTAAATTATATAAACTACGATATAAACTTCTGTTCTGTCTCAGACTACATTTTAGTAATATTTAGCATATTTAGTAATATAATGATCCAGATCGTGTCTTTAATAGTCTGATAAACACTGATTCAGTCATTTTTTACTCCAACAGAAATTATCAAAGATTGGATTGTGAAACCATTGAGGGACCAGCATGTGAAACCAAAGGCTACCGCTACATTTAAATGCGAGCTCTTCAAGGAGACTCCCAACTGGAAGTGGCTGAAAGGAGAGAATGAGATCACTCCTTCTGACAAGGTTGAGATCAAGAAGGATGGAAAGGAGCTGACGCTCACAATCAAGAACTGTCAGCCTGATGATGTAGCAGATTATTCCATGGAGGTGGAAGGACGCATCTACACTGCCAAGTTAACCTTAGGAGGTTCATCTATCTATCTACCTACTTACCATTCTTTAAAACAGTGCCGTAGTGTCTTTCTGTCACTTGGTTGATATTTATGAGTACTAATACAACCTCTTTCTCAGAGCGGGAGGCTGAGATCCTGAAGCCCCTCGCCAGCGTTGAGGTGGTTGAGAAGGAAAACGCAACATTTGAGACGGAGATCTCTGAGGACGATGTTCCAGGGGAATGGAAGCTCAAAGGAGAGGTTTTGACCAGATCCCCGGTAAGATGGTAGACTCACTTTCGTGAAGGATCACATTAGTCTTAAAGCATGTGTTTCAACATTTAGATGTTTCACTACTTTTTATATATAAATGCACTGTAATGTTTTCATCAGACGTGCGACATCCAGATGGACGGTGGGGTGCGTAAGCTCACGCTGAAAAATTGCCAGTTGGATCACGCCGGAGAAGTGTCCTACCAGGCTCTGAACGCTATAACCAGCGCAATGCTCAACGTCAAAGGTAAGGAGCGCTCCTGGTATGTGGGATCAGAATCACCATCAGTGCACCATGATTTTAGGATATCAGCTGTAAAAATAAAGGCGTAAGGTCCGTGGGCAATAAAATAAAGCTTTTTGGCATCTGAGAGCGGACCTTAGATCTTTATTTAATAGGATTGAAGAGTCAAAGTCATTATTTGTGCCATTCTTAGAGACTTTCTGCAGCCCGGGAAGACGCAAAGGAGTTTTACCAACAGTCGAAATGGTGTCCTGTATTTGTTGTTCAATTTGTTGTCTGTTCAGTGGAAAATCTGTCTGGTGTTCTGTCAGATTTGGCATTCTGTCAAAAATGTGTGCAGTGATGTCACTCTCACTATATTATTTGTTCTGTCTGTGGTTACATGTTTTTTGTTATGTTTGTACTTACAGCAGTGGCCAGTTTATTAGGTACACCAACTCCCATGTTCATGAAAGGGTCCCTGCACCAGACATGAAATCACATTGCGTAAGCTTTTCCCAAAAGTTCAGAAACTGTCATTTTAGAATAGCAGCAGAAGGTTGATTTTCCATAATAGTCACAAACAGAAGGCAACTGGTGAAGACTTGATGAAAAGCAAGTAGAAAGAAGAATGGCCTGAAGATTGAAGAGTCCTGTCGTGATGTGATGCCTGCAGAACAAGATGATGGACTGGTTCTTCGCCGTAAAACTTTTGGTGAAAGAAACCCTGTCCCCAGGAAGTCAGTGTTCCTTGATGACTGCATTTTAGCCATGGAGTCCCCTTGATGCCAAGCTCCAAAGAAGCTCCAAGACAGTATTTTTGAACAATCCCTGGAATGCAAAGTTTTGCTTAGGTGACCTACACAACCTGAAGATGTCTCCTGAAGGTTTTCTGTAGGATAAGATAGGATACGCTGCGTATAGCATTAATAAGCCACAATCTAGTCAGAAACAAACAGTAGCATAGGTTTTCCATGTCAATGCCTCCTGATATCTCTGTGGTATGACACTTGTAGAACCATAGAGGGGTAGAACCCAGTACTGCAGACAAAGGGGTCCATGGTGAACTGGCCACTTGGTGTAGGCTGCTGTGCTGTTGTTGTGTTCTGTTGTGTTGTTGATGTTCTGTACCTGTGTTACCTTTTTAACCCAGAAATCGAAATGGACTTTGTTGTCCCGCTGAAGGACGTTTCTGTGCCTGAAAAGAAACAGGCTAAGTTTGAGTGCACCATCACGAAGGATGTCACTAAGGTCATGTGGTATAGAGGGGCTGACATCATCACCCCAGACCAAAAGTACGACATCATCGATGATGGAAAGAAGCATATGCTGGTCATAAACTGCTGTGAGTTTGACGATGAGGACGAATATACAATCGAGGTTTTGGGCAAAACTTCAACAGCTAGACTCACAGTGGAGGGTAAGTGCTGGACATAACTAGCAGAACCTTGATTGTTACGAGTCCGGTGCCTCGTCTTTCAAACTAACTCATATGAATATGCTTTACTAACATAATTATAGGTATCAGGCTCAAATTTATCTCGCCAATAAAGGACCAAACTGTGAAGGAAGGCAACACAGCTTGGTTTGAGCTGGAGCTCTCTCATGAGAACATCCCCGTCTCCTGGTACAAGAACGATGTTAAAATTCATCCGAGCAGAACAGTGGTCACTCGTGTGGACGGAAAGAAACATGTGCTAGAATTAAAGGAGGTGACTCTTGATGATACTTGCCAAATTAAGGCTGAGGCCAAAGGAATTCCTTCCATGGCCAACCTGACAGTCATAGGTAAACCCAGAAACCATCTGTCCTCTGTCCTCTTTCAGTCTCTCCTTCTTCTTCCCCACAGCTTTTTGTACAGTTTGTCCATGTCCGTGTCTGTCCGGGTCCACAAAACAACCTTATTGTGTATTTGTAAGATTGTTTCTGTGTTGTAAAAAGCTGTTTCTCTATGTTGTGCGTCCGTGTTCCTCGTCTCATTTGACTGTCTTGTCTTTTGTTTGCCGTGTGCCGTATATATGTGTTGTATATGTGCGATGGGGAGTCATGCAAACATTTCCCCCATTTCCAGAGGGAGATGCGTACTTCACAGTTAAGCTGCAAGACTATACCGCAGTGGAGAAGGATGAGGTGGTTCTAGATTGCGAGCTAAGCAAAGACGTCGATGTCATGTGGTACCACGAGGAGGCCGAGATCAAGACCTCTAAGACGGTGGCCATTAAGGCCGAGGGCAAACGCAGAACCCTCGTCATAAAGAAAGTCGGGGACAAAGACAAAGGACAGTACCTATGTGACTGTGGAACGGACAAAACGACAGCAACGCTTCACATTGAAGGTAAAGACGCAGAGTTTGTTTTGGATTCACCTGCACCACCTCTTTAACCCCACCTCACGCCCCATCGCCCAGTTCTTTTGCACTTGAAGCACCATTTTGCCCTCATCACTTCTTAATTACCCCTGTCTTCACCTGTGTGTGGTCTTTCATCACTCCACTCTTCCGAAAATGGTACAAACACACTACAAGAGTTGAAGGTTTCCAAAGAAAGCCTCTTATCGAAGCTGTGATGTACTGACCCCTGATTATCGCCCTAATTTGGGAGGAGGATCCGTCCTCTCTTGTAGTGTTCTTCTACCATAACTGCTCTGTTTTATTGTCTTACTGTTTGTTTGTTGCTTTGTGTGCTCTTGAAGAAACTTATTCAGAGGGTTATCATGGTTCCTCTATCAGAACCATCACTCTATAAAGAAAGAAACCACTTCGGTGCCTTTTGAAGAGCTGTGGCCCCTCACTAATCTAATAGATCCATTTAAACCAATCGGCTCCTCATAAGTTCAAGTGCCCACGTGAATTGACTTCCTAGGAAGAAGGAGATTCTGGTACCTTCAGCACCAGAATCCCCTTTACTGGCCAATATACAATCCTTGTAAAGGTTGTTTACAGCGAAATGGACCTTAAGTTATTATTATTTTTTAAATTAAAAATAACCTTAAAAATATCAGGCCAACTGTGTCTGTGCTTGTCTGTTGTCTGAGTATTTGTACATGTTTGTGTCTTTATGTTGAGTTTGTTTGAATATTTAAATGTCTGAACGTCTTCTGTAAGGATTTTGTCCCTGTCTCTCTTAAACGTCAGCTCGCCACATTAAGGTGGTTCGGCCGATGTACGGCGCCGAGGTGTTTGACGGAGAGACCGCTCGATTTGAGGTCGAGCTCAGTGAGGACGACGTCCATGGCCAGTGGAAACTGAACGGAGAAGTCCTCAGTCCATCTGCCGTACGTGTCATCACTGTTCATGTCAGCAGATATTCTCTTACTGCGGTTCAATACACTTTCATTTTGACAAAACGCAGACGTGGATTTTAGGTATTTCAAAGTTTCACATATCTAACCTATCAGGGTTAAAATGTGAAGTATGAGAATGTTTGGTGTCTCGTTAGCTCACAAATGAAAGTGAATTGACCACAGTCCTGCTCTGAGCTCTTTTCCTGGAGTCTTTGTGTTTTTACTGAAATGCTGAAGTTTGTCGGCCGCCTGCAGGACGTCGAGATCGTGGAGGACGGTGCCAAACACACTCTGGTCTTGTACAACTGCAGAGTGCCTCAAACAGGCGAGGTGGCGTTCACTGCCGCCAACGCCAAGTGTTCTGCCAAGCTGAAAGTGAAGGGTGAGCCTTCACTTCCTCACGTGCAAAGCACAGCTCATGGCTTTCTTTTTTGAAAATGAAAAACTTTCTGCTTCACGTTTTATTTTTTTTAAATCTTACCGTTCTTAGGTTCAATCTGTACCTTGATATTAACTCTGTCTGTCTGGATCAACAGAGCTCCCAGTCTCTTTCATTACCCCGCTGGCTGATGTGCATGTGTACGAAAAGGATGAGGCAAAGTTTGAGCTGGAAATTTCTAGAGAGCCCAAAAGCTTCCGCTGGCTGAAGGGATCTCAGGAGCTGTCAAACGACGAGAAGTTTGAACTCCTGGTGGAGGAAAAGAGACACACTCTCATTGTAAAATCTGCCAGATATGAAGATGAAGCCAAATACATGTTTGAGGCTGAAGACAAAAGGACTTCTGGGAAGTTGATTATCAAAGGTAAACAGAGTCGGACCACTTCAGCTTTATTAGGCAGGAATGGTGTAATGTGCTCAGTCATCGCTGAGTGTGAGCAACACCTTGCTTCTTGTGTGCTCTGTAATCAGTGTGTTTGTCTAAAGCCTTTCAAAGATAGACAGACAACAAACTCTGTAAGTCCAAAAGTATGGAGACTCCAGGTCCACATATCTGAGGGCACTTAGGTGTTTTTCCTGGTTTGGTCCAGGCCTCTTGGTTCCCATGAAGGGACATCTTAATGACATATTAGACAATGTTCAGACCTGATCCCCCAACATCAGTGTTGGATGTCACACTGACACATTATTTATTAGTATTCACTTATGGTTCTCATTTCTCTCACCTTACCTTCCTCTAGCGCCACCATCAGGCCAGAAAGTCCACTTATAGACAAGAAAAACTCAAACCTAACATGATTGTTATTACATGTTCTGCTCCCCTGAGGATGAGCCGTTTTCCTGATGACCTGTCCATAACCAGTTTAATATCGGGGCTGTAATGAGCACGGCAGCCTCCAGGGGACCCAGGAGCAGGACTTCAGACTGGTCTTAAAAGACTAACAAACCACAGTGATAGCAGCTAGGACCTGTTACTGTTTATAATCCAAACACTTGAGTGGAGCACAGAAAAAGCAACCAGTGCAAATGCTTTTGATCACAGCCAGGTCATGGTGCTTTTTAAGCTCGGCCTTTTAAACAAATCATCACCACCTTAATCTGTATGTTTTCTTCTCTCACCAACTTTAATTCCCCGTATACATATATATATATATATATAATTTGTGTTTGTCAGGTATTCGCCTCGAATTTATCAGGCCGATTAAAGATGTGACCGTGAAGGAACGAGAAACTGCAGAGTTCAGCGTCGAACTCTCTCATGAAAAGATCCCGGTGGTCTGGTACAAAAACGACATCCGTCTGCACCCCAGCAAGGTGGTGCACATGTCGGAGGACGGAAAAGTGCACACGCTGGCCTTCAAGGAGGTCACCATCGACGACACCTCCATGATCAAAGTGGAGGCCATGGGCAAGACCTCAGAGGCCATGCTCAACGTGCTCGGTTAGTCTCAAACTCATCAGTAACTGCCAGAGAAAACCTGCTGATGTTTACTGTTTAACACTGAGCTAGTTCTGCACTGGTGACTTTGTTTAGGGTGACTCTTATTGTACATCCCAGTCCATCACTCTGTGTTCTCTGCTGGCATCCCGGACGTCTGTGTTATCGCCGATTGTTTTTCTCAGGTCATTACTGCTTATGTTGTATGCCTTCTTGCAGAGGGCGACCTGTACTTCACAGTTAAGCTCCAGAACTACACCGCCGTCGAGAAGGACGAGGTGATTTTGTCCTGCGAGCTGAGCAAGGCCGCCGCCGAGGTCAAATGGTTCAAGGACGGTAACGAGATCTTTCCGTCCAAGAACATTCTCTTCCAGTCGGACGGCAAGAAGCGCTCGCTGGTCATCAAGAAGGCGGCAAAGAGCAGCATGGGAGCGTACGCCTGCGACTGCGGCACCGACAAAACCGCAGCAGACCTGAACATCGAAGGTAATGCCTGTGGCGATCCGGCCCCTCACCCAGAACCCCGGTCGGGACTGCAGAACCAGACGCCGTCCCCCCTCCGTCCTTCATCACCGTGTCCTGTTCTCTCATTCTGTTTGTAATGTTTGTTTACCCCGGAGGATAATCCAGCCCTAAACATCTGATCGTTATAACTGTACGCTGAAGCAAATCTGTGAACTCTGAGGAAACCAAGGAGACAAGGAACTAACTCTCATGTCAATGTCTCTCCTCCCAGACGCCCATGTTTGCCTTCACATACATGTTATAATGTTCCTTTGGCATTTAAAACATTTAATTTACTTATTTTTACTCATGAAGTTTGATATTTTACAGGAGATAATTTTTCATTTTTCCAGGGCAAGATATCTGATTTCCTATTAAAATGAACTTATACAGCCGATTTAAAGCAAAGCCAAGCGCACAAAGCTAAACGCACTCAGAGGGTCAGATCAGCTCATCTGTGAGAGTGTCAGCAAAACAGTTCTACACGTTTTCCTTTCAGAGTTCTAAAACTCAAGCAACGATTTGTTTATAATTGATTACATATTCATAAAGTTCGGCATGTCTTTAGTTATTTTAAGTGTTTATTTGGTATTAATTTGTTTATTAATGTAAATTTAGTCGTAACACAGATTAGTTCATTTCTTGCTAATAAAAATCAAACACAGGATGACGAGCTGAAAACTAAATAAAGGTTTTTGTATCTGTCACAAGATTATAAATGCTTCTGATATTCATTATTAATCCTGACAACAATAATAGAAATAACAATTATATTACAGTTCCAACATAAATTATAGTTACACAGTTATTATAAATTTTGACAGCTGATCAGAAATCCATTTGGACCCGAGCTCCTTTCTGTGATTAAAATATTGTAGAAATGTTCTCGTAACATTAATAATTCAGTGCTAATGTTGTATGTTGGGTGTGTGGAGATGTTTCACAGGGCTGGATTATCGTCCGGAGTTCCTCAGCATCTTCTGCTTTTGCATAAATTGTAAGACGCTCCGAAAGAGAGCGTCAGCTGCTCGCCCGAACTGTGACATGTCCGCTGTGTGTCCTCCACTGATCATCAGACTCGGCGTCTCTTTCACTGTGAAACTGTTTTCACTTGATTGTCTCTCAGAGTTTTCTCCTCCTCGCCTCTGCTCTTTGGTTTCCCTCTAATGTCTGTCTAAACCTCTGCAGAGCGCGACATCAAGGTCGTTCGCCCGCTGTACAGCGTGGAGGTCACGGAGACCGAGTCGGCCAAGTTTGAGACGGAAATTTCAGAGGAGGACCTTCACGGCGTCTGGAAGCTGAAGGGAGACACGCTGCACCCGTCTGCTGTAAGAACAAACACGTTATCTGGTCAGCTCGTCTCGTAGTTTAGATGAAGAGATTCTAAAGTTAGTGTGAACTGTGGATGTTTGTTCTCAGGACGTGGAGATCAAGGAGGAGGGAACCCGTCACATGTTGATCCTCTTCAACTGCAGGAAGGACATGGCCGGAAGTGTAGACTTCTCTGCAGCGAATGCCAAATCCTCAGCTCAGCTCAGGGTCAAAGGTGACTTCTTCTTCTTGACAGACGACACTGTACTTTCACACCGGAGCCTGGTTAAACAGCCTTTTGCTCATGAAGTAATTTACATGTTCTGAGAAAGCCAGCATCACCATCATCCTGATTGGCTGAGTGGTTAACGTCACACGGTTACATGGTGCTTTTCTAAAACGGTTGAGTCTTTATCAGCTTGTTGAAGCTCTCTGGTTCACCAAAAGTTGACGGTTTAGCATCTTCAGACCAACTTGTGTTCCTTTAAACTATAATGATGCACAAAAACTCAACATCTGCAGTTAAACAATATCTATTAAGCCATAATTTTCATCATAATGTGGTAATGAAGAAACTCTTCTCAACCAGCCAGTGAGAAAAAGTGTTACCCAACGTTACCTGCAAACCATGGGGGTCATGTACACCCGGGGACCCAGGGGACATTCAAAGCATAAGTTATTAAAACCTTCTGAAATGTAGCTGGCAGTCAGATAACAAATGAAAATTACTTTAGAAAGATTTATTTGCACATTAAGAAAACATGTAATGTGATTAAAATATAGAAGAAACAAACGTGCATCGTTCAAAAAAAGTAACTTAAGCTAAAAAAACAAGCTGCTGATTATAAAATGACCCAAAAACATGCAGCAGCAGTCTGAATCTTCTGGTCACAGTTTCATTTTGACTAAGTTTCCTGTTCTCTCTCTGTGAACAAGACAAAGAAGGAGGGAAGACTAAATCAGGCCTCAGCAGGGAGGATGTTACAGGAGAAAAGTTGATCTGCAGGAGAAACTGATCTGAGAGCAGCACAGAATGACTGAGAGCTGCTCTCACTTAGATTCTGTTAGATTTATATATTTTAAAAAGTCACCTGCTGCCTGACTTCTGAGTTTCCTTTTACATAAATAAAAACACCTCCACCATCTTTAATGATCCACATTTCCTGGGGAGGCCCCCGCAGGCCCCCCCTCTTATATCTTGGCATTGAGGTAAACCTTTAAATCTCTGGGTCCTTTC
>JAPMOB010220044.1:0-29210 GCA_029875015.1 Lepomis gibbosus | reverse complement strand
GAATATATGCTGATATATATATATGATGCTATATATATATATATAGGATGCTGAAGCCCGTTTTTATATCTAAGTGTGCATGTGCCTGGTGGTCAGACATGTGTTGAGGTGTGACTGTGGAATTCGGTGGCACAGTTTAGGACAAGAATGAGGTTAAGCAACTTGCTGGCTTTGTCTGGTGGGGGGCTGAGGACCTGTTTTAGATCAAAGGACTGAATCAGAGACAAAACATCTGCTGAGAAATGCTCTGGGATTGAAGACAGCAGCATGTATAGCTAATCCACAGACAAAGATACCCATTTGTCATGATTGACAGCATATGACAATCACAGAGACCTTTACCAGAGAGGACACCAAGAAAGCACGATGTTCTAAGAAGGCATATTGATTCAGTGGTAGCAGTTGTTTAAATAAATTTAATTAATTCTTCTGATTCCCTCTAATTCAAATATTTACTCTAAATATTATTCTTTAATGCACACTATGAGAATGCCACAATGTATTTCACTACACATACTGAATGAGAATGTGACAAATGCATCCTTTGAGTCTTGAATCTTGAATTCATGTAGTGCATCTTTCGTCTTCTGTCCATTATATTTTAAAAATAACACTTTTTATAGAAGTCACGCACCAAAATAATGATTTTAATAATCAGTCATGCTATGCACCTATATGGTCTCCAAACTGTAGTAGTATCTGATTGGTATGACGATGTGTGATTTTCCAGGGCAAGGCTCTATTCTTGTCTTTCTCTGTTTATCATTTGTCCATTGTTTACCCCTCTAACACTTTGTTCAGACTACAATGTATCAAAACAATTTGATACAAAAAAATTTTATTCACACAGTCTCCAACAAAGTAAGACACTTTCAAACTCAGCTGTAATTTACAGGTTTACAGATTTCTGTATTGGTATGAATGTCAGTGGCTGCCACTTACTTCCTTTAAAAGCTGTTCACTTCTGCATGTTCCAGTATCTGGCAAGAAGAGGATACTTTCTTGAAATAGTTTTACTGCTGGGATTTATGTTTGGTATTGAACTAATCTAAAAGAAATCTTGGAAATCATGAAGCTCTATGTCTTGTTATGGGGAAATAGACACTGAAACATATTGCTGGAAATGTGTTTTGCATCAGACAATACTTAGTGGCATTCTCACGGAAGGACTGCAGGAAAGACATTTCACATTTTCATCCATGGTGATGTAAGTCTTCTGCATAGAGCAGCTTCTGTACTAAAACTGTTGGGGACAGGGCCAGTAAGCTCTGTGGTTTATTCTAGTTGACAGCTCTGCATTTATTTCAGCCTCAGCACTCATTTCTGTCACCTGCTCAAGTCTGTAGGTTGGGAATCACTACTTGTTAGAGCAGTACAGCACTGCCAGCTTTTTTTCTGCAAGGCTCTCAAACATAAACTGCAAATAACCTCTTATCACTCTTGATTTCAGCTCCACCTATAAAAAAATGACCAAACTAAAACCCCTGCAGCTGAACTGACATGCACAGTAAGAGGCCAGTGAGTGCCTTATACGCTGTCCAATTTCCTTCCAATAAAGAAAAATGCTCTTTCTGTGGTAGTCGTTTTTTTTTTTTTAAATAAAACACATACTGTGGGTTTTATACAAGAAATATAACTGTGCAATAGTGTGTTTCAATTCAGATAATTACAAACTGTGGTTACAGCACGATTATGGTAACCATGGAGACAGTAAGCAGTTTTTTCACCATGTGTCCTGTGTTTATTCTTAAATATGTGTACTATTATGAAGGAGAGCTGTCAGCCAGTGTTCAATAGACGGTAACTCAATGTTATAAATCACTACCAGCCATTACAATCAAGTTTAAAAGTGTTTTTTTGCTTATCCGAATCAGGAGTCTACTTTCTTCCAGGCCAGGTCACAGTGACAGCAGGCTAAGCAAGGCAAGCCAGATGTCCCTCTCCCCAGCAACATTTCCCCGCTCCTCATGAGGCAAGGCATTCCCAGGCCAGATGAGATATATAATCCCTCCCGCATGTTCTGGGCTTACACCAGGGTCTCCTACCAGTTGGAAGTGCCCAGAAAACCCCCAAAGGAAACCCACCCAGTAGGCATCCTCATCAGTTGCCCAAACCACTGCAGCTGGCTCCTTTCGATGCAAAGAAGCAGCAGCTTTACTCCGAGCTCTGTCCGGATGTCTGAGCTGAGTGTGTTGCTTGTGGTGTACCTAAAAGAAATAGTTTTACATTTTAGGAAATGTGCTAATTTGTTTTCTTGCGAAGAGTTTTACACTTGTTCAAAGGTAACAAAATTCTCGTACCAGCAACGTTATACCTTGTTTGTTTAATCCATACAAAAACCTGGCCTTGCAGCGACTTCCTGGAGTTTTGTAGTCAACATGAGGTTGCCAAACGTGTGATCTTTAGAGCTGGTGTCTACCGATTTTGTTTCTAGTCTTTATGCTAGGCTAAGCTAATCAGCAGATAAACTCATATTTAGCACAGACATGAGATGGTATCGATCCTCTCGTGTAACTCTCTACAAGAAAATTTCCTAAAACATCCAACTATTCTTTTGAGTACACCGCAAAATTTACTGTGCTAAAAGTTTTGGTGTGTCGAAATCGATAAAGATGTAACTTTTCAATTTAACTTTCACTTTATTGAGTTATTTATTTCCTCATGGAAACCATCAGGGTAGTTTTATTTGAGGTGTTCTGCCTGAGCAGAAGAGAATGAAAATGTTTTTGGCATTCTTGCTTAAGAATGTATCAGACATCAGCTACTGAACTCAGGCACTCAGTCTCTGGCATGGCAAGAAGAATGGTCAGTGGTACATTTAGCAGATGGGGATGGGAAAAAATCATCTGAATTATTTGACTAAATTAAATTAGAATGAAAATAGGAATGCAAAGCATTGCTGACCTTTTAATCAAAATAAAGCAGAACATTTAGCAGCATTCAGCACACCTCTTATAGGTCTTATGAAGTGAATATGCAGCTTAAACTGTAAACATTTATATAAATGTCAGCCACTGATCATATATTTAGTTGAGATAGTAATAGAAGGCTGTGATCATTGTAATGTAAGGGTTTGGCTGTTACTTCATTTTAAACAATAACCTGACATGTAGTTTGTTAATATTTGATAACTGCTTAATAATTTCGAATGCAAGAAATATGTGGGCCCACATTTTTTTATGTCATACATTAGTGAGGTGATTATTAAGAAAATATACAAATACTTGTTCAAGTATATTTAGTACAATAGGAGTATAAACAATATCTGAAGTAGAAGTATGTATGAACATCACATAAATTTGCATAATAGCCTAAGTTTATTTTCCTTTTGTTGTTTTGCATCGTGTTGCACTTTTGTGTGGAGGCTGGAAAAAGCTTTGCTTTGTTTGTTAATAATTAAACAAAGGTGAAACAAGATGTTCACAGATAAAAACAGACTTGCACTAAATGTAGCTCATAGTTTACAACTTCATCGATTCATTTATTCAGATTTTGTTTTCTTTAAATGCTAAGCAAACTCCAAATTAAATGAGACAATAATTGCAGTCTCTCTTCTCTGCCTGATTGCTAAATTTACAATTTAACAGGCTTTGGGATGGCATGGCTCAGGAGGTAGATCAGTCATGTAATAATCAGAAGGTTCCTGGTTTGATCCCTGGCTACTCCAGAGAGTGCCCTTGAACAAGACACTGAACCCTTATTGCTCTTATTGCTATACAAGGTTGGTCCCTTGTATAGGATGTATTGTACAGTGCTATACAGTATGGAATCCACCTATTTTTTCATCATTTTCAGAGCTTTGCATATAATGTATTTTATTTTTCATCCTAAATTGTTCTCACCCTCGCCTCTTATTGTTGTCTTACAATTTTATTCAGACTTTAATCAATTGCTAGATTCCTGTTTTAATTACCTTTTGTGTTTTAAGCTTTTCAGAGTATTTGGTGAAAAAATATATTGACTCTTTTTGGAGTTTTGACACATCTTTTAAAAAGTGCTTCTGACATAGTGCATTTTATTTAAGCTGTTGAGAGATAAAAACCATATCATACTGTTTTCACAAACGATCAAAAATAGACTAGTAATTGATTATTCACCATTAAGCTTAATGGGATGCTTCTATCACGATTACATGGCAGTTAAGTGCCTTGAAACAAATGACTGTAACAAAGTTCAAGACATAGCGTACATGTTCATTGTCTTGGTCACGGACTAGATGTCAACCAAGGAGAGTTCAAACAACTGGACTTGGTCAAATAGTTGCCCTTGATTTTAACCCATGTTGAATAACTGAGCTGGATGCCTGAGAATCTTCACAGATGATTAGATGTGAAAGAAGTGTGAAAACAAATCTGTGCTGTTCCTATTTTCAATATCACAAAGGAAGTATTTGTTGTAGGGCCATTGTACTGAAATGTATTACGTTGGGCAAGAGATCCTTATAGACAAGAGGGATAGAATATTTTACTCTCTTTTCCCTAGGCATTCCACTATAGAGGTTATGCGCATGACGTCACAGAACGCAGTTGCGCTCACTGAGTGGCAGAAAGACGAGCAGCAGTGTTAGCTTGAATCAGCTAAAACACAAACAACACATCTTAAATGGGAAAGAACTGGACCGCTGGTTCTTTGGTAAGCAGTTAGGATCACTATCGAGTCCAACAGCCTTAAATTTAAGCAAATAATAATTGTTTTACTCCTGGTTTGCTAAATGTTGCTGTGGTAACAGATGTTTTGCCACTCAGTCCAGCATGTTCCGGAAGAGGAAGTGACATCAACACATACCCTCTATTCAAGACCTCGATTTTCCTCTCCTGTCCACCAGTTACTCTCACTCCCACACTTAGCCAGTCACTTGATCTTGTTCTGCACAATGTGAATTATTATTCCAGATGGATGCCTCCAGTACTGGTCCAGTAGTCACACCATTTGAATAATGGATTTTTTAAAAAGTTAAATCAGATACAAACCGTGTATAATTGCTTTTAAATATCTTAATGGATTGTAATAGTGTTAGATTAGATTAGATTTAGATGTAACTGCTGGTGATGGAGGATTTGCAGCCATTTTGCAGGTTTAGGGTTTGTCAAGAATAAAACAGGGATTTGGACCTAAACACAGACACACAACACAGAGCACTACAGTTTGTTGTTTATTTAAACCTGATGATGGTATCTTACACCAGGCAGGTAGTCCAAAGAATAAACAATTCCTCAAACAGATACAAACAGAGATCCAGAGTGGAAGAAATCCAGGAACAGGCTGAAACAATATAAGGAAATGATCCAACAAGAACAAAGAGAACATGCAAACCTAAATACCCAAGAGAGAGGTGATGCAGTCAGGGAAAATCTGACAGGTACTCTCTAACTTTCATATGTCATCACTGGCAAACGTATTCTGCCATTTACGTGTGAAGTGGTGTCACTGGGCAACTTTTGAGTCTTGACAGTACTTAAGTCTGCATGCCAAACCATTCCCAAAATGCAGTCCTAAGTCTGTTATTTAAGCTTTGCCTCAGTAAAGTGCCTTTAACTTAACCAATCCTGCCTGAGTGTCTGTGTTTGTCTTGTTATCCCTCTTGAGCCTGAATCTTTGAAAATCCTGTATGCATAATGCAGCTCAACTCCCTCTTGTGGCACATAGTGTAGTGTTGTGTTGATACCGAAACAAAGCTGCTGACCACACTTGAATTGGTCATGACAGTTGAGTAAAGTGACCGCAAACAGCTGTGTGCCACACATGAAGAGAAAATAATGGTTGCTTAACTTACTGACGCAATAGTGGCAGAATCTGTAGAGAAACTACAGAAAACTAAATTATCAGCTTTCAAAACTGATTTTACTTCAAACTTCCCACATAAATATGCAGATGAATCTCTCTTTTCCTCTCTCTTTTCTCTGTCTTTCTCTGTGCTTTGTTGTCTCTTTTAGTATTCACAGGCTGATATTTTTCTTTCACAGAAGCAACAGAAGCTCCCCCAAGACACTCTTGGTCCAACATGTCTTTGACTGGCCTGCACACTATTTTATTAAAGCAACCTTTCTCTGCATTAAATATTCATTGGCTAGAAAGAAGAAATGTTCATTCCCATTGAAAAGGATGTGTCAGGTTTTCATTTGGCAACTTTAAGCCTCAGTCCATATATGAGTACATTTTGTATGGAAGAATTGTAGATAAATTATGCTTTTGAAGGGATGACACAAATATTTAAAAAGTAAGGTGTGCTCCATGAGCCATTGGTGGGGAAGCTCTGTTTATTTAAGCTGGAAACGCGCTTAGAGTATCAAATGTGTGCACTTTAAAATTCATAAATGTTCAAATGATCAAAAGCTCAGGGCTTCAAATGATGAGTCACACTCAGGCTGCATCTGCTCTCAGCTTTGTTCAGTTTAGGAGTGTAAACAGAAGAGAGTGCCAAACCAACATTGCCTAACAACTGTATTAAATTGGAACTTACAAATCAAATATCAGTAAATTACATGAACTGTCTGAATTTCAACATGTATACAAACAATGTACCCGCTGTATTATTTATGCTAGACAAAGTAGCAGTGTCGGGCTCTTTGTTTGTTTCGTTGTGTTCCACATATAAATAAGAACTAACAACTGTACTTGTGATTTCTTAAAAAGGCCGTGAAAGTTACAGAGAGAGGACATGACAGGATAGGCAATCATTAAACACTGATCACAACTAATTGCAGTCTAGAACTACCAGTATTTTTCCAATAATTTCATCTGGACTCCCATTAATTTTGGGCTCTGAGCAATGCACCAGTCTTTGTAAATATATCTGAGAGAAAATCATTATGTGATGCAGGACACCGGTGAGAACAGTCTTGAGGGTTTTTATTTTAAATAATGCCTTATTAATCTGTTAGTAATTTGTAGTTGATTTTGATACAGGCTTAATTACAGATCACTGATCACATTTGCACAGTTCCACATTCACACTTGGAAGCTGCCCAGTACAACCACTGTCTGATGTGGGCCTTGCTCAAAGGCAATGGTGGTAATAAGGGAGGGGCAAGCAACTCTTCCCTATGCAGAGTTGACCACAAGCTAACAACAACATTATGGCCTCCGTCTCCCCATTTAGCACTTTTAAATACACCTATATATTTGTAAAATATCACTGTACACAGTGCATAAATCTTCTAATAAATAATGCTATCTACAACAAATTTAAACTTCAAAGCAAAAAAAACTGCTAACATGTGATTCTTTTACACCAATGTGACATTATTTATAACAGTGGGGACACACAGACTCAATTAAGCCATGTGAAATATGCTTCTTTGTTTTCTTTCCAGAAGTATATCAATACCTCATGTCTGTCCATTAAATATAAACCTACCCTCTAGAGATGGATACTGTAGCTAAGCTTAGCATAAAGACAGGAAACACAACATAGTCAAAACAAAATACTTTAACGTTTAACATAGAGGACGTGTGGCTTCATATTTACGTATAGAAATGACAGTGATATTGATGTTGTCATTTATATTTCAAGTCCCAACATGAAAGCAAAAAATTGTAAACTATTCCTTCAAACAAACTTCACTAGTCTCAGCAACACTAATTAAGGGCACTATACCTTTACCAAAACGTCTGTTATGAGTTTGCATGAACTACACATTTATGAATACACAAAAAGGCAGCAGGTATGGTAACTCATGCTGGCAGGAGTAATTTACATAAAGTTACATAAAGTTAGTACCTTTGCCATTCAGTCCCAGGATTGTTTGATACTGCTTGTTGTAGCCTGGTATTAGTTGGGAGTATTATCAAGTTGTTGAGAAAGTAAAGTGGGAAGGAGCGAAAAAGCATCTACTTTTAAAGTGGATATGATTGATATTTACCAAAGTGTCAAATATGATGATCATGTGAACCTGTAGCTCCCCTCAGCTTTACAGAGCATTGTGGTGAGTTTCAGTTCATTGTTTAGCTTTCTGGCCCAGAACTTTACTTTTTTCGTTCACTATAACCGCTCTCACAGAGTCATTTTTTTTGCCTTTGCCATATCAATTTCAAAGGAGATGATAATGTGTCAGCGTTGTGCTCACAACTTGTTTCCACTACCACCAAGTGGCCAGAAAAATAATCAGTTATTGCAGGTTTAAGAATAAGTTTATAAGTGCAACATGCAGAACATGCAGGAAAGACTGGGTGATGACTCTTTGTGGAAATAGCCATAAGGTGAGAAGGTTAGAGTGCTAATACTTTTGCCTCAATTTACCTTATTAATCAATCAATCAATCAATCAATCAATCAATCAATCAATCAATCAATCAATCAATCTATCTATCTATCTATCTATCTATCTATCTATCTATCTATCTATCTATCTATCTATCTATCTATCAATCATTTATAAAAGTGGGGGAAAAGGTGTTCAAAACAGTATGATCTGGTGAGCATGGACCTGTAGTGCCTTCCAGCTGAGGGCATCAGCTGGAAGAGGTGGTGAGCAGAGTGCTGCCAATTATCCTGGTGTGTGTGATACTGACTGCCTTTTATGGATGAGGTGTCTATGATGGCTGTGTAAAACTGAAGGAATGGGCTTTGTTTAACTGTGGATTTTTAAAATTTTCTTAAAATGAATTTTGCTGGGCTTTTTGTGTACTGTAGTCTCTATTGATGGTCCATTTGAGTATTCAAGAAATGTGAATAAGTCAGTCATGGTTATGGGTTCTCCTTAGACGTGTACTGGGTTTTTGGTGTGTTGAGCTGGAGGTGGTTATCACGGCATCAAGTGATTGTTTGGGCTACCTGCTCACAGTAATGACCTTCATTGTTATTGGCTGTAAGTCCAATTATGGTTTTGTCATCTGCATATTAAAAGATGGTGACTGAGCAGTAGTGGGATATGAATCGGTTTGTGTAAATGGAGAAGAGCCAGGGTCAGAGGACACAACCCTGTGCTGAGGGTCAGAGGGCGAGATGAAAGGCTATTCAGGTTAACTCTCTGCTGCCTTCCTGCCACAGGAAGCTCTGGATCCAGAGGCCGTGACCTGATGCAGGGGTTAATACTCATATATCCAACAGTTTATTGAAGAGATTGCCTGGGTTTATTGCAGTGAAGGCCGAGCTGAAGTAAACGAATCGGATGCAAAGGCTGCCATGCAAGGCATCAGTAGAAGACAAACATTTTTACACATACACTTTCACCAACTTGGGGTATCTTGCCCAAACACACGTTGATATGCAGACTGGTAGGAACCGGGGATCAACCATCTATTAGTGAACAACCTCCTGAGCCACAGTCGCCCCAGGAGAGTAAGGTGGTAATGGAGACTGTTCAAACCTCCCATAGAACTCATTTAGTTTGTCTTGGAAGTCAGTATCAATGTCAGGTGTGGGGGAGGGGACTTTTTTTGTGATTGGTCATCACTTTCAGATTTTTCCAGATGGTCTGTGTGTCCTTAGATGCGATCTGTTGTTCCAATTCTGTGGCGCATAACATGCATGACCTGATTTTTCTACACTGCATCAACTGTTAACCATTCCAGTCTTTGATCAGCTCCACAGCTCTGCCATGTAAAACAGAAAGGCTGTGGGATATGACCTAATCAACCAGAAGAGTGCTCATGTAAGAGAAAAAAATTAAATCCCTAAAACACCAGCATCATTCAAATCATTTTTTTCTCCCCAAATGTGAACCAATGATTTACTGTCTTTATCAGCCTTCTCCACAGGTAGTTTCTCCAAAAGACCAGAGAGTACAGACTTCATCTCACACTTCAGGAAGAGTGGGTTAGTGAGCCAACTCTGGCATTTTGCTTGTACAGCAGTGGCTCAGTATGAGTCAGTATTACCATTATCAAGGTAACATTTAGGAGGCACAAATCCAAACGAAAATATGAAAAGCCTTTTTCCAAAAAAGTGGCAGCTGTCATACCACCTTTATGTTCAGTGAATTTATTTAATCTAAACCACGAGTAAACCACCTGTTAAATCAAATAGCTGGGTGACATATCAACAATAAATGAAGTTTATTTATACATTACATCCATTACAATTACAGTATTTGATGTGATCTCAGATTGAGTTATTCAGTAAGTTGCAAACACATTTCCATTCCTGCAAGAAGTAGAAGTAAATGAGAGAGAAATCTGGCACCAGTGTTGTCACTCAATGAAGAGGTATTTTAAGTACTTCCTATTTCTTTCTTCCAGCAAACTTTGCGGCCTTGGAACCACAAACAGCGTGACAATTTGCTGATATAGTGCTTTTTTGTGGTTGCTGCTCATATTTATTCAGTACCATAGTTAGTTAGTCTTCTTTTCCACAAATGCATTCCAGTGTGTCTGAAACAGACTGTATATAAAAAGGTCTGAAAGTGTAACAAAGCATGCCACAGTATATTACTTCCAAAGCTATCACCAGCATTTCAATATCATGACACTGTTACAAGGAACAAAATAGCACAAAATGCTAGAATAAGTATCAAACCAAAAAAAGTGTAGTACAAAAATGTGAACAGGAAAACACGGTGAGACCAGCAACACTATACATTATAAAACAAATGATTTGGCAATGATAGCTAAAATGCACTGTGGCTCAATGAAATTACTCATGTACATAAACTTCTACTTTTAAAACAATTTGCTCCAAAACCGTCTTACCACCTGTTATTCATATCAAAGCACAAGGGACCTGAGGCTGGAGAAGTGCAGCAAGTAGGTTCTGTGCTTCATCTAAAAGTGGATGCCAGGATCGTGTCATAGTACATTCCGCATTCTGTTGTTGCTCTGTTTGTACCCCAGACAATTCTGTGGTGATGTTTTTCATTTCATCTCAAAGTAGACCCTGCTTAACCCACATGTCTCACTAAACTGAACCCGTTGTTTAGCCTTTCCTACCTTATTTCACACATACATACATACATAAATACATATTTATTAATGCCATTGCCCCATCTTAGGTAAAGGTGGTCTCTGGATAAAAAAACATGAAGAAATGCCACACTGGCAAAAATAAATAAATAAATAAATAAAACGCAATTAATAAACAAGAGTGTCAAACTGCTGAATGCTGATGGCAATAAACAAATCCCCAGGTGCATTATAACATTTATGAAGAGAGACTTTGCATTTATAATTTTGAACTGAGAAGTGCAAGGCAGTCCTTCTTCTTTCACATCATTGCCAAAAACACTTATAATGCATGGGCCTTATTCCCTCTGCTTACCCAATGACCAACCCTCTTGTGTCTTGTGAACTTTTCTCCACTAAGTCATGAATGAATTTGCCTCATTATCACTAACAAAATTCAGAAAACCAGACAAGCTGTCAGTTCTTCCATATCAGGTATAATGACATACCTGCAACCACCTTGAAACTAATTAAATCAGCTATGCCACATTTTGATCTTGTCATTCAATTTTGGATGAAATTGTGCAACATCTGAAATCCTCCTCCTTTTAATTTCATGTCTTCAGATCTAAAATACAAATTCACAAATGCATGGCCACTGAAGGCTGTCAGAGCAATCTGTGCACAGTTATAGAAAATGGAACTAACAGACTTGGATTAACAGACCAGGGGCAATCAAATACATGGCATGCTATAATAACATAATTACAGCTGACTGCAGGTGTTATCTCATGTTATGTATTTCTTACAAACCAGCAAAACCTTCCAAAAGGTGCCATGCTTTTTAAAGGGATTAAATTCTCCTTGACTACATGGTATTAAATTTAGTAGCTGTAGATGACATTGCTCCCTGGGGCCAGGATTTGGGAAAAATGTCAAGTCTTAACTTACAAGTTTAAATGGTCATTCTGTGTTTTTGCCCTTGGTTTTATTGTTATTGTGTTGTCACACTGGAACCTCCTGTTTTCATTATTTTATCACCCCTTTCTGTGTTTTTGTATCATTCTGCTTTATCACTTTTTATTGCCTATTGGAGGGCAGGGTATAAACTCAGTGTTGTTCGAGACATATTGATTCTATAAGTCTTTCCAGCAAACAACTTCTATGTTTAAAGAGGAGTTATTGTGGATTTTGATCTGCTTAACTCAACTGTTGGATCCCAGCGACCTCTTGTGGATAAAACATGAAATGAGGACGCACAGTTGTGGAAAATATATAAATAAATTGATGATGTTTCAGAAAGAGACACATGCCAACAAACCATCAACAAATTATGACAGTTTGACATCTCAGACAAGTTGATTATCTATCTATCATCTATCTAAAAAGTACAAAGCAAAATCCATCCCTCTTATTTATTGGTTTCTCCTTGGTATCTCCTTCACATATTTGCCTTTGTGTGCAGTATATTTTCTATATAAATGTTTTTGTTTTGTGTATTTCTTCACAGATTTTCCATGTGTCATGTATATTGTTAATTTGCTGCACCAAAGCCAGTACTTTTAAATCTCACTAGCTCAAGCTGATCAGCACACAAAAAAAGCTGCAGAACTTAATGTTAAGTCTGGCAATATGTATAAAATTTTGTCTAAGATATCTGCAATATTTCCATTTAATGGCACGGTCCATATCCATAAAAATGTCAATTTTTCATGCAGTGTGAATATCATATAATAAAGAGTTGGAACAATCTACTATGGAATGTAATATACATGTTATTGTCAGACAGCATGAAATAAGATGCTTTTTCCAACTTTAAAGCTGTTTAAAAGAATACTCATTGCACATTGCAGTCCTATAAGAATATCCAGACAAAAGGGACAGTTAGAAAAAGTATTTAAACTAAAACTAAAATCAATGTTGGGGAAACATTTGTTTTGAGATATTTGTTTTTCCACACTGATTCAAGTGACATCCCTGGACATCCGATTTTACAAAGCTCACTCTGGAGCAGCAAAAGGCTTTATAAAAAAAAATTAAGTATGCAGTACACTAGTACTCCCAAAGATCTGTCACCAGACTTTAATGTGTAAAATTTAGAAATCCTCTACAAGGAGGGAAAAGTGTATGTTAAGGACTTACTCAGAGATTATTAGTCATGATGACAGTGAAGAAAACCTAACCAGTTTGTTATGACTGGTGTAAACCATAGGCAAATTGACTGAAATGCACGAGTCAGAACCTTGAATCAAAAAATAATCTTTATGTGCAAAAGGAGGGTTTGATACACTGGAAAGTACTGAGGTAGCAGGCAAGCAAACTGGCAGGGAACAGATAATGGCAGGATCAGAAAACCTACTAACCCCAAAAAACAGAAAAGCTAAACACTAGAAGATAATGAAGGTACTAAGACAAACTGGTTAAGTGTGAGGGGAGAACACAAACTAAATACACTAGAGGAAAGAGGATGATGAGGGACAGGTGAAACTAATTAGGGCGGCTGAAGACAATCACAGGTGGGAATCACACAAGGGTAGGAAGTGAAGTGGTCTGAAATGAGAGGAGAGGTGACTAACAAAATAAAACAGGAAGCACTGACTGGAATAACATCAACTCGTAGGACGTGAAATGTCAGAGCTGGCTGTTGACCCTGGTGGCGGGCTCTTTCTTTGTAGTCTGTGGACTCAATGCTTTATGTGCACAACAGTGCAGAGATGCTAACTACTAACTTGACACCACCACCACCTGTGCCGGGTAGTCAAAGAGGCACTGCAAAACTATGTGATAGATTGATGTGAGTATAGGTATCCACATAAAATGACACTGACAAGACTGGCATATCCCTGTAAACCTGTTTCATGGAGGAATAAAAACATTTGGGTTGGCAAAGAAACTGCTGAGTAGCTCCAAGAAGACTTGGATGTGCACACATCTGAATGATTTATTGCTGCACTCCTTCATAAGTAATAAATTGTTATCCAAATGGTATGAATTAGATATGTATTCTATGTGTTTGTTTGGTTTCACTGGCAAAGGTGGGATGAAGTCGACAATCTAAACATATCCTATTTCGTTACATGATACTGCAAGTGAGGTGACCTCATTTCATGAAAAAAGTAACCCCATTTATAGATGTCTGGGAAAGTATTATATGGCCCTGGTGTCCTTTCATATCTTAAACTTACAATACATAGGCCAGATAAATGAATCTATCGTTTACTGGAATTATAACAAATCTTATCTCACACATTGTATAAAAATCAATAAAACTGCATTCTATATACTTTCTGAATTATTAACTTATACAGTGGTGTAACGGGTACCACAAAATACTAAATGAACAGAAAGTGTTGTGAACATGACCAAAAATCAATGAAAGTGCTTTTAAAACACTAATATGTATAGAGGCAGCCTATTTACAGCTCATCCACTTATATATAGTTCAAAGAGATGAGTCATTTTTATGTGCATTACTTTCTTTGTGACAAGTTAATGATTTGCGTGCAATTCTTCCCATCAATCCCTGTCAAGTCCTCTTGCACACCAGCTGCATACCATTACGGAGATGGCTCACATTGTGACTGCATGAGGTAATGAGAGCAACTCGGTTTGAGTATACTACACATGTACGATGAAGAGAGCTGATAAAAACACAGGTCAGCATCAACTGTATGACCCTACATGTACTCTACCCTTTTGTTTCTCCCAGAGGAGGACCAGCCTGAGCCAGGCGCATGGCTCTGTTATAACATCCTTACACCCTTAAATGGATTTCAGTGGAAGATCAGTGAGATTTCCAGTACATGGGGGGAAATGTTGTTGATCTTTTTTACTGACATAGTAAGTCTGACTCCAAATTAGGATATTCACATTTGGGACAATGATATAATGTTTTGAATGATAGGGTATAATATAACCACATCAACCATTGTAACACAGTCACTGTTTATTTTTATCTCTTGTTTTATTTTGATTTTTTGTGTTTTTACAATGGTTGTTGTAAAGCAGCATGTTACCTGTATCGTTTTAAAATACACTTGAATATCAGATATAATGAACTGATAAATTTAAAAAATGTACATAATTGCTAGAGGACAGTGTAAATACATAACATATTGCGCAGAAAACCTTAATGACAAGATATAGGTCCTTCTGTGGCACCTATTCCTTTAGTCATGGCATAGCCATTCCTTTGCCACATTTAGAAAATGTCTTTCATGGTTACCTAATGCACCTTGTGACACTGTGACAAGGTTATCCCCAACCCATACGTCATGCAACTGCACTGCCACACATTTAAAAAGAATAAGTTAACTGAATGTTTGTCAGAGCACTTTTTTTTAGTCAAACGTTTAGTCTTGTCATTTTTACTGATCTATATGAAACTACAGATACTGCAAGTTTCTACAAGTGTGCATCTTTCAGCTGGAGGGAAAACATGCGGAAATCCATCTTTAAGTAACAAAAGCACCATCAATGGTTAAATGGATATATACTTCAATGATGTGTTCTTTTAATAAAAATGTAAATAATCAGTTCTTCTTTACATTCGATGAAGACCAAATGCCTGTGACAGCTACACAGCTGATGTAACATATAGTAATCGACAGGTTCTACAGTTATAAAGATCATTTGGAAAGTGTAAGAAGGCTCTGCATGGTGACTTGTAAAAAATTTTGTCAAAGTGCAGGTGCAGTCTACTGACTCTATGAAGACCCTGCGCAAAACAGTCGCTGTCTCTTCTGGTTGATTATCGGTGTCTTTGCTTCATTCCCTTCAGGCAGGCTCACTTGCACCTCTTCACGACCTTTAGATGCCTAGATGAGGTGAACCATAAAATAAATTGCATTGGTAATAAATTAAGCTTGACAGTCATTGCCATTTCAAAGAGTATATGTTTTCACTGCAGTCCCTCTGCATGAGGCAACGCTAATTGGAGATATTGTGACGAATAAAGACATTGGCTTAGCAGACTGTTTCATATGATGCACATAATCGTCATGACAAAAGTCTCATTATTCAGCCTGAAGAGTGAAAATGGAACAAGTTCAAAAGCAGTGTGACGGACAGGGCACTTTGGAGAGGTGTTGAAAGATGAGTTAGTAGTGAGTGGGTGGTGGAGGTGGTGTCATGCAGATGCCTGTTCCCATCGATGCATTGGAAAAGTGACATCCACATCAACAGTGAAAATGGCTCATTGATGACCAGGGGAGGGCTACACTGTATATAAAGGAGAGAACCTTCCTCACACGAAAGACTGATCAACAAGTTTGACTTTCTTTGCAGCACTGATACAGTACTATCTCAACAAAACCTGCCGTACTGTTTCCTCGAAAAAAGGACAGAAACTCTGGTAAGAATGGCATGACAGTGGACCAGCATTTAATGATAATAGTACAATTGGACATGATCAACTAAAAACACCTCCAAATCCTGCTTCGGGAGGCAATGAAATACATTTTCTAACCACTTTTTGATTTCATTTGTTTCAGTTACTCAACATGTTTTCATGGAGGTGCTTGGAAACATTGCTTTTGATACTCTTCCTAGTCAGTTTACACATAGAGGCTAAACCACTGAGGTAAATTCTGTTTTTAGTGTGCAAAAGATGGAAATAAATACTTGCTAATGAATAATCACAATAAACAATTTATTGATGGTAGAATTCTTCCTTGAGTCAACAACAGTATTTTCTATTTCTACAGAAAGAGAACCATCAGTGAGGTACAGCTCATGCACAATGTTCGGGAACACAAACAAGTGGGAGAAAGACAAGACTGGCTTCAGGGAAAGTTAAAGGACATAACTGTTGCCAGCGCCAAACCACAGCTTGGACAATCAGGGAATATTAAAAATCTTTTCCCACATACTGTTCTTGGATCAAACATGTGGAAAAGTTGAATACAACCTATTTGCTATCCTGTCTGTTACCAAACAGAAGCGCTTTGCAAAGTTTGAGGACGTGTGTGAAACCATGTTTTCTAGCTGTCATAATTTTGTACGTTTGTCTTTTTTATTGTTTATTTATCTTTTTATTTTGTTAATTTATTTTATTTATTTATTTCTGTTTTATTCAATATTTATGTACTGTTATGTTATTTTCTTTTTATTTATTTCTTGCTTGTATTTTTTTTGTCTTTTATTTCATTTTATTAATTTTTTTACATTAGTTTGCCAAACTATTAAAGTCAATATGCGAAGCTATCATCTGGAAGAAAAAGTAGGTCTTCCTGGACAAGTCTTTTTTTAAAAAGTTAAATATCACCTTATACTCTCCTATTCTGATTACAGGTTTTTAAAATTCACTCTTTAAAATACATGTTGTTTACTATATATTGTAATGTGCAAATAAGGACCAATTAAACAGCTAGTCTTACATGTACGTAATGTTTCACATGCACATTATAGGCATCCTTTAATGTAATTACTTATTGGAGTAGGGATGATTTATTGGTACTTTTTGATTGGCATGATCTTTTGTGCTTGTCATTTGCTGGAGCATGAGTCAGGTTGTCATCTTCTCGTCTGCCCCTGATTTCTGCTACAAATGTCCCTAAATTCTTTCAACGAAACCTCTTGTAAAGAAAATCCTACTTCTTAACTCCCACACCTCACTTTTACTGATTATCATCTCACTCAACTCATCTCAGTGTTGTTTATCCCCGACAATTTAAGCTGTTCACTTTACTCTGACTCAACTTATTGAATCTGAAATGTCTGAATGATTTTGATTCAGGCAATAACTGTATGACCTTTAGCATATTACGGCATACCATGACTGAATTATAATATCTGTTCTTTCTTGTTTCTAGCTTGATTGTAATAGGTGTTTCGCTATCTATCTATCTGGTCTATCTGAATTTCAAATTCATCCAATAAATGTATCAACATTTTCTAAATTGTTATTTTTAGTCTTTCTGATGATGATTTTTTTGGCACCAGTTTTCCAGTGCTGATCTTGCTGATTTCATGTAGTTCTCAAAGATTATCAGCTCCCTGTACAACAACACACTTGAGTCCACATTCGGAGCTGTTCCCATCTTAGTGTATATAATGGACCTTTTTAACCCACTACATGCCTTTGCATGGCCTCAGATCTTAACAGCCTTCTTGCCTTCCCTAGAATAAACTCTCAGCTACTCAGTTAGTCAAGAGTTTTCTTACCACTCCACCCCTCTCTGAAAGAAACTCTCAGCTGCTATGGTTCCTGTGGGATGTATCAAAGGGGTTCCCTGTTTCACCCGCAAGCTACCTCATCATAAACCTGCAACATATTCAGCAGGTTTCTGAATAACTGATATTAGACCTACTATACTATTTTTATTCTATTTTTCATTCATTTTTAAAATCTTTTTTGGAAATAACTATTTTTATCTTCTCTGATCTCATCACCATGGGATGGACAGATCATAAAAAGTGGTACATGCTCACCCAGAGGGATTATATAAATGTGAGTTGGTGCGTATAGATCACATTCTGAAACACTACTACATTTATTTGGCTTGTTCTCCCACTATAACATGTTGGCAAGATGTTGCTTGATTTATTTTTTATAATGCAATATCATCAATGTGCAATACATATTCCATAATTTTTCCAGATCTAAAGAAAAGATTTTCATTGTAATTAATTATGAACAAAATTATTTGAGCCAAACCTATGTACTGTTTTCCACAAGAAATGATAATTCACTTACATTTTTTTTGTTCTTGTTAATTATCCTGTTTTTTTTGCATTAGCATTATATAATTATTGTATAATTTTGTATACTTGCACATTTTGATATCTTTATTTTTTTATATATTTTTTTTTATATATTTATATTTATGGTACTGTGAAGCACCAAGGCAAAGTCCTCCTGAAAATTTATTTGGCAATAAAACTGATTCTGATTCTGATTAAGAGTACAAAAAAAGATATTTCTCAGAATCCTTCAACTCTCGATTAACTTTTTTTAGGAAAAACTAAAAATCGTTTCAGCCAGCTGTTGAAAACAAATTGATCACATTTAGAACATTTTTATTTTCAAATCCAATTCCCTTAACAGACGAAGCTAATATAATTAGCAAGTTTAGCCTGGCTTTGGGTGCGTCAGCCTTACGTACATGTCGTCATCACGTCAAGCCACTAACGGTCGCCGTCAGCTGGGTGAGTGTTTTGAAAGGAGATGGCTGGTTAGCTGGTGAGCGACTGGACTTAACACTACAGCGGGAAAAGTAGCCAACTGGGTAGCTATTTATTTTAATATTTTGCTATATCTACCTAGATTATGACAGCCGTTAAGTCAGTACTATCGGGACAACTTCACTAGCCGCACAGGTGTCTCCGTATATTATATTAATTGTGTTGTACCGCATAGCTAGCAGCAACGCCAGCTAATGTTAGCTGGCTACGTATGCTAACACAGCAAGCTAGCTAACCTAATCGTATGCTGACTCAGTCTGACAGCAACGTTGACGAGAGCGTGTAAGAGTTTGTTCTGAGGTTTGTGAAATTCATCCAGACATTTAGAGTCAACGACAACCGCGGTCACCCGGCCGGCTTCGTTTATATTCAAGTCGACAGCACACGTGAACTCACTGACAAACTGTTGTGTTAGTTGACAGCAGCTAGCCCGTGGTTTGCTAGGGGGCTGATCGGGGAGTCGAACTGACTTGTTGATTTCGCCATTAGCCAGATTATGAACGGTGAAAGACCCAGACTGGACTCCCCTCTGTACGGGTGATGGCAGAACATCTGCAGTCATATGACAGTAACTCCAGTGACACCGAAAACTGGGAACGAAAAGCAACCAGCCGACCTCGCAAACTCTGCAGGCATTCGAGGTGAGCCAGCTGACAATCTGTCAGACCTTCTGTGAAAAGTTTTCACCATCAGTTTAGTGTCACTCACTGTTAGAGGGACATGACTGATGCTGGATTATAGAGTAGCCACACATTTGCATAAGAGTTTATGATATTGCATAACAGTAAAAACAGCAGTTATTTCTCAAAGCTATTTCTAATATTTCAGATGATAAACATACACTATTTGAGGATAATTTTGTATCTGTACATTTTACATCATTCTTGTCTTGTATTAAATAATAGTTGTAACCTTAGCATAAAGTCAGGAATGTTTGTGCATTTAATGTTTGAGCAAGAGTATATGAGAGAAGAGTAGCGCAATATATAAAACTATAAACAGTAAGATAATCATAACTTGTCAATGGTGAAGTATTTTACCAAACAGTTTATACCAAGGTAACTATCCCTTTTAATACCTCTGGTTGTTTAAGACCATGTTACAGATAAATTATGGCAATATTTAATATTTGTAAATTTGATGAAGTTCCTTGAAAGGACAGATGTTTCATTCAGTGGATCAGCCTAAAGAGATTTTATTCATTTCCCATGGGGATTGCAACAATTAATATATTAGTTGTGAACTATTAAATTAATTGCCAACTATTTTGAATTTTTTAAGAAAAAGTCTAAATCGTCTCATACTAGCCTTTTAAATGTGAATATTTAATGGTTTCTTTATTTCTCTATGACGGTAAACTGAATATCTTTGGGTTGTGGACAAAACAACAAATTTGTGGTCATCATCTTGGGCTTTTGCAAACAGTGGTTGACATTTTTTTACCAATTTTATACATTTTATATAACCAAACAACTAATCCATAAAATAATCAAAAGATTAATCAACAATAAAATAATCATCATTTGCAGCACTATTTCCCACGCCTACCCCCAATGTTGACAGCATTATGATTTTGGCAATTTTGTGGTAGGCAGTTTATCGCAAGAAGAATATTTACAAAATGTCATGATACCTGTGTATCTAATGAGTGAACTATTTTCCAAAATGGTGCTGTAGGTTTTGAAAAGCCCCAAGTGATTATTATGTGTTCACTGAAGTCCACAGGGGTTTTACATTTGACACAACTTTATACACAACAGAGATGTAAGAATGTGCAGAATACATCCATGTCTTAGCCTCAGTGATACACACACATATACATGTTCCACTTTGCGTAGTTATCCTAAACACCAAGGTTACTTCTGGTCATGGAAGGTATGTCTCTCCACTCCTGTTAACTAATGTGATAACCCTAATCTAATGTTGTATGGTCTCCGTTCCTCCATCCTGGCCTTATGAGGTTGTTTTCCTGTAGCTTTTCTGTTTTTGTTAATTTTTCCACTCAATAGAGAGGCGGACAGAATAGAGTAGGCAGAAAGAGTTGTGACTTGTGTGTTGGGTGGTCAGTGGGTGGGTTTGTACTGACTACACATTATTACCCTGCAGCTGTGCCTATCCCCTCTTCCTTTTCTCCCGTTTATAAAATGAATAACCTGCTGGTGACTTTTCTGTCATTACACAGATTTGACCTGTCAGAAACTATTATTAAATGTTACAAAGTTACATAGTTAACTATTTTTTTTCTTCAGGTACATTATCAATGTTTCTGCACTTGACTCTATGTTAACTTCGTTCTATAATTGTGCTTAAAAGTAGTGGTTGACCAATATGGGTTATTCAGTTACCAATGCCGATATTCAGAGAGTGGCATGGCCGATATATAATGCTGATATCAAAAACAAAGAAAAGCCATATAATTTCATTGTTTTTTCCAATAATCAGTCAAATCTATCTGTCACTACTTAAAATGTTTGATTAGACCACACAAGAAGTTCGTTAAATCTCAGTCATCTCTGATTTTGGTTTAGTGCCAGACTAATCATCAAAAGTGATGGCTGCACAACTTGGCTGCAAGTGTGTTTGATAATGTTGTTATAAGCGTACAGAATGTGGTGGGTCTGGTTGTTATATACATTTTGAATGCCTCATATGTAAGCCTGTTGGAGTTAATGAATAGTATATTAGTGTATATATATAGTATATTTATTATAATATAATTCCCCTAACTGTTGAGGATAGTTGTAAAACAGTGTGACAGCACTGTTGACCGTGCTGTCACACGTGTTTAATCTGTCCCATGTTATGTAACGTGTTTTTCATCCTTTGATTTTATTAATTGCATAGCGGTGCAAACATGGTGCAGAGAAGTAGTGTGCACAACATCTGTAAAGCTCCTGAGTCAAAAAATATCCTCTTGCCTTGAGAAAAGAGAAAGCAATGTTAAGTATGCGTTTGTCTTGTAAAGCAGCAGTCAGGCCCAAGCATCTCGAGTGGAGGCAGAACAGAGGAAGATGAGCCTGCATGGTGCCAGTGGAGGCTGTGACCGCTCACGTGACCGCCGACGCTCCAGCGATCGCTCCAGGGACTCCTCACATGAGAGAGAAGGCCAGCTCACCCCCTGCATCCGCAACGTCACCTCACCCACCCGCCAACACAACAGTGGTGAGTGTGCATTGTGGACTTATGGATGTCATGTTATAGGTCCGCAGCTACTGCTGAGGACAGCTGCAGTTATCAAGATACTGCACGGTTTATATATGCTGTTTTTGGCTGTAAATGGATCAAATCAGCACTAATTAACCAAGACAGCCTGTGGCTTTTCTGGACACAAGTGTTCTGAGTAGGGCCCTTTCCAATCTGCTTGTTTTAGATCAGATATTTCTAGCAATGGACCATTACTGAAATTAGGGGTGCAAGGAAGCCACAATAAACATCACAATATTATTATCAATTTCTGTGATGACAAGCAGCCCAGTGTCCCGGTTACACCACTGAAAATGCCCAAAGTCACAGCCTACAGGGGTTTCAAAGCAACAACTTTTAAATTAGTCACTCTACCCTAACCAGCTTCAGAGTTAAACATAACATGCATCTGTCTATAAACAGTGGCTGTAAAACTGTTTTTCAAACTTTGATGGTTAAACTTTGGATCGTGGATCAAGTACGATCCATTACACCACTAAGTCAAACAGATGCTAAAGATGGTACCAACTCTGGATGCTCAAGAATGTTTCTAATAAATATAACCCCCTTCAAATCAAGCGTCAAAATGACAGAAAATGTATGCCAGTAATTAAGTCTTTACTTGTTCCTGATGTGATGTTGTTCTGCCTGTCTGGGTGTAGATCGTGAACGTGATGGTGGCCCTTCATCAAGGCCCAGTAGTCCACGGCCACAGAGAGTCTCTCCCAGCGGCTCCAGCAGCAGTGGGGTGGTGAGCAGTCGCAACAGCAGCCTGTCTAGTACTGAAGGCACCTTCAAGAGTTTGGGAGTTGGAGAAATGATTTTTGTCTACGAGAATTCCAAGGAGGGAGTAGCGAGCGCCACCGTCGGAAACCGAAACATTAGGACCTCAGAAAGAGTTACTCTGATTGTTGACAACACACGCTTTGTAGTAGATCCTTCCATCTTCACTGCACAACCCAATACCATGTTGGGCAGGTAGAGTATACTTTGACCATCGTTATGGTCCTTTGTCCTTATACATAATAGTCAGAATACCTGAAAGGATTTATCTAATCATTAATGTATAAATTAAATGTTTGTGCAGATAATTGTAGATGTAAAATTGTCTGCGATTCAGAGAATAAACCAAAGCTTTTTTGTTTCAGAATGTTTGGATCTGGAAGAGAACATAATTTCACACGGCCCAACGAGAAGGGGGAGTACGAGGTGGCTGAGGGCATTAGCTCAACAGTTTTTCGGGCAATTCTGGTCAGTCTCTCTCTAACATTTTCTCCATTTCTATCAATGATGTTAGAATGAAAATCATATCAGAATATAACACAATCCAATTCAATATCACAACAAACTAGAGCCTCCAAAATAACCCTTAATCTAAAGCAGGGGTCGGCAACCTTTAATACCGAAAGAGCCATTTGAACCCGGTTTCCACGGAAAAGAAAACACTGGGAGCCGCACATACTTTTTGACATCTAAAATGAAAAAAACCCCGCACTTCCTTTTCATGCTTTGGGGTTCACCCCAGCCATACACTTACACTAAATACACATACACTAAAAATAAATTGGAGAAAAAAGCACTGTGTCACTAAACAATAAAAAATAAATATTTGCAAAATATCTGCATATATATTTATTTTACCTGGTTAATGGGAGAAGGAGCTGTTTCAAGCGTCTGCAAATCGGGGCTGTACGAAGTCACTTTCATCTTTACACAGGACTGTAAGCTGTCATCTGCGAGGCGTGAGCGGTGTTTGTTTTTAATGTAGTTCATGGTGGATTAAATATCTAGTTATTTTTTTTTAGTAATTTATTTTCCCAAGCCACTCGGAGCCGCAGTATAAGGATGAAAGAGCCGCATGCGGCTCTGGAGCCGTGGGTTGCCGACCCCTAATCTAAAGCAACATCCCTCTAAGTTTGTGTCGACAAAACATTAACATTATTTTACAGACTTACAGCAGAGCTATTACTTGTACTACATTTAGCTTGGTGCATCCAAGAAACTGGCAACTGATTGTATAAAGAGGAGCTATTTTTAGACTAAATGCAGGAAAATTTAATTTACTGTGACACCGTGATGCTAATTATTGACACACACACAGAGTATACATGCATTGAAATTATTACATCTAACTTCCTGGCTCACTGCTGAGTTCTGCAAACTGTAAAGTCTCACCTCTATACATCTTCTGTTAGATAGCAAAATACTACACCAAATTAAGATACTATTGCAGAGTTGCCTATGCCTGTTTTTTATATGAACACTTTGAGTCTTTAAATGTATAGTTTATGTTATGAGTTAATGGGTTAACAAAGTGTTTAAAATTACTACCTTCTATGTGATTTCTCTCTAATTGATAGGATTACTACAAATCTGGGATAATCCGGTGTCCTGATGGAATCTCCATCCCTGAGTTACGGGAGGCATGTGACTATCTATGCATCTCCTTTGACTACAGCACCATCAAATGCAGAGACCTTAGTGAGTATTTCTTCTGGAGCATTGAAGCTTTTAGTGTAGCGGTGGCAGTCAGCGTGAGGCTGCTTTGTTACTTTCTCCCTCTACAGCCGTACACAGCACATAACCACAAATCTATTTTATTGTGGGTAGAAGTTTTTTATTTTCTCAAAGGCATTACACAAGTTCAACTTACAGATCTAAGAGACATTATGAAATGGTTCACACTTCTAACTAGTGTTGTAGTACTCAAGACCACTTTTTGATGGTCTTGGTCTCGTCTCAGACTCGACCGCCTTTGTACTCGGTCTTGTCTTGGACATTGAGGAATCGGGATTTTATTTCAAGACCAGTCAAGACCATAACTTTGGGAATATCAATAAATTGCTTTTGCATTGTCTGATTTATTTTTTATCATCCTAACTTTGATTGGATTTAAAACTTATTGCTTCAAATGCAAACAATAACCCTAATAAAAAATGTGTTGGTACCGTTAACGATACCCCTCCCTGCGATGCTTATGTTGATTTCAGCTCTTAGTGTTTGTAACGGTGTTTTAATGGGAAAGTGGATCACTTTCAGATCACTTTGAGAAGTACCTATGATCGTGTTCCACATTTTATTGCGTGCCATGCAATGCAGGGAACTGGTCTTGGTCTTGACTTGGTCTCGCCCTCCCCCGGTCTTGGTCTTGACTGCTCTCAGCCCCTAGAAGTCTTGGTCTTGTCTCGGTCTTGATAAACTGTGGTCTTTGTCTTGACTTGGTCTCAGTTTGGGTGGTCTCGACTACAACACTACTTCTAACTGTTAATCTCCTTTGTTATCAGGTGCCCTGATGCATGAGCTGTCCAATGACGGAGCTCGACGGCAGTTTGAGTTTTACCTTGAGGAAATGGTTCTGCCTTTGATGGTGGCCAGTGCCCAGAGTGGAGAGAGGGAATGTCACATTGTAGTACTTACTGATGATGATGTGGTTGACTGGGATGAAGAATATCCACCACAGATGGGAGAAGAGTATTCACAGAGTGAGTACACACTAATACAGAAAAGACGCACATGTCTGCACATATACTAAAGACAGATATGTGAGGATGAAGTGTTGTTTGGTTCTTCTCTTAACAGTCATCTACAGCACAAAACTGTACAGATTCTTCAAGTATATTGAGAACCGAGATGTTGCCAAATCAGTTTTAAAGGAGAGAGGATTAAAGAAAATAAGACTGGGCATTGAAGGTAAGTTGAACTCTCTAATGATAAATAGTGATTGATGAATTTAATCTCTCAAGCTTTTAATGAAATTTTTATTACAATTTGAGGGGCTGACAGTAAAACTTTAGACACAGAAAACTTGCCAGAGGTTTTATTTCATTATTAGCAGTATATGAGCAGAGAAATACACGGCAAGGCTTTCATGAGACAACGATCATCCAGAAAACACAATGAGAACAACAAAGGGAAAACACAAATATATGACAGAGCTGTCAGTTAGGTGCAGATTGGGCACGAAAACTTTTAATATGCTTCAAAAATATAGTTAGTTGGTGTCGATTAAAAGGCATGTGATACAGAAGGAGTCAAACATTTGAAATAATAGAATAGAGGGTGAACCAGGGACAAGAAAGTACCAAGTATGAGAGGACAGCTACAAAGAAGTAGTAGTAGTACTGACATCAAGCGAAGGGGATTACTTTGATATTACTGTCTGCTGAGATGCAATATCGTTTGAAATCCTTTGTTTCATGGCATTAATGGTTTTAGCATGCTACTTAAAGGTGGTAGCTATTTTGGACAGAAGATGATGAAACTTCAGTCTAGAAAAAACTGTATTAAATATATGTAAAATTTTGCAATATAAAATAAAGATGAAACAATACACTTTAGCTTCTTGTATTGCAATATTGAAGGCATGTAATTTTCGAGGACATTGAAAGCGGTTGCCACTTCACTAGTCTGGCTGTTCCTGTGTTTGACGTGTGTTTGTGTGTGTTATATGAATGGATTTTTTTTAATGTCTTTTAAACTTTTGCCTTATTGGATGTTTTCCTAAACTAAAAAGTTTCAAAATTGATCATAAAACTTTCCAGTTAACAGCAACAAGGTGAAAATGTCCAAAGTGATGAACTGGCTTACATTTTCTTTAATTTGGATTTTAATGTTTTTGTCTTGCCCATTCTGGGTGTTCTACCAACTTGGAACCAGATCCAAAATAAATCCAGCCATTGAACCCCGACCCATGTCATAGTGGAAATATATAGCAGAACTTCTTCTAAGCACTGAAAAGTCATTAGTGTACTGAGTACTTAACTTACTGGTTAATGAGCTCTTGTCCCATGATCCTGTTGAGTTTATGGTCTCTGGGAACAAGACGTTTTGAAACAAACTGAGCTAATAATTTGTCCACACTGTTCCGTCGGCAGGCTACCCCACATATAAAGAGAAAGTCAAAAAAAGACCAGGAGGTCGTCCAGAGGTCATTTACAACTATGTCCAGAGACCCTTCATCCGCATGTCCTGGGAAAAGGAAGAGGGTAAAAGTCGCCATGTGGATTTCCAGTGTGTAAAGTCCAAGTCCATCACCAACCTGGCGGCAGCAGCAGCAGACATCCCCCAGGACCAGCTGGTGGTGATGCACCCTGGCCCCCAGGTGGATGAACTGGACATCCTGCCTAATCACCCACCTAGTGGGAATCACTACAGCAACAACTACAGCAACGAGCCTGACCCTGATGCACCTTCACCTGCTGTCTGAGGGCACACTGGTCCTCTTTCAATGCCTCTGCCCCTCTCCTACTCCTCTAGTCCTACTCCCAGCATGCTGCAGCATGGAGCGCCAGGGGCACCATAACCATATTGCCTTGACACCTCCTTTGCAGCCTTAGAGCCTCAAGAACCTGGTTGACTGTAGAAAAAGAAATACGAGGGGCATAAGACTGGTGAAAGGAAGAGTTCACTATTATTTTCATTTCGTTTTTTACTTGACCAAAGGAATTTATTTTTCTGTTAGGGGGAAAAGTTGTTAAACAGTTATTATTAACATTATTATTTACAATGTTATTGTACCTTCATTTGATGGGTTTGGCTGAGCACTGTTGTGGTGTCACTGTTTTCTCACAGGTTTCATTTAACTGATAAGATTGATTTTGGTTGTCTCGGGTGGCCTAACTACTAAATGTGATTTAGGGGGGAAAAATACAAGACTTGTTATTGAAAAAAATACAACTTTCTAATCATGGAGAAAATCGGTTATCACCACATAGTGTCATGATCTCCAATTGAATGCTCAGATGTCTTGTAAGAAAAAAAAATGTTGTTATTGGGTATGTATTCATCGGCTGGATTTGATATGTGATGTTTTGCTCCTCCTGCAGCCAAGATATTAAGCCGAGCACAGGCTGTTGTGGTCAGAATCTTTTTGTGCAAAGCTTGAAATTGTTGTTTAAAAATAAAAACAAAATCATCAAATAAAGACATCAAAACAACATTTTTGAATATTTGATCTTTGATTGTAAAACCTGATTAACCTGACTAAGAAAGGAAGTTGGTGAACAGTGATGTAGCCTCGAGGGCCACAGCTAGGCCAGAATGCATTGCGTTCCATTATTTCCTTTGCACAATGAATAAAAGTTCAAGTAAGGTGCAGATATTTGTGCTGCAAGTATGCATTTGCCACTGAGGGAATATTAATTTCCAGAGTCCAGAAACAATCTGACCAAAGATACTAAAATTAGCTTTTATCAATGGATAAGGAGTGAAAACCAAGCAGTTAAAACAGAATACAACTTTGCTTTTACTTTGACAGATTAAATTATTTTCCCACTTAATGCAGAAGCAAAAACCAAAAACAGATTAAATGCTAAAAATAAATTTAGTAATGCAAGAATAAAACAGAGGTTTATGTCCTACCTTATAACTTAAACAAATCAAGACCGGCAAGACCTACAGTAAGTGATTGCACAGCAAAAATTACAGAGAAACCTCACATGAAGAAATATCTTTTCCTACTCCTTTTGAGTCTATCTAACCCAAGGGTTGCTTATCCTTTTCCTTTTATACTTACTCCTTATGGCAGAGAAAAATTTCTTCGTCTGCAAGTGTGTCCACGCGTATCCTATACATGAACTGTAATCACACCAGTTTCAAGTCTTGACCTCCTTGAGCTTGTCCTGAAGACTAAAGCCCAGAGTACTCAGAATAAACCTTTTGTGCAGCGTCCAGTCCTTCAAAAACATCCTCTTCAACTTCACTTGATGTTACCACCTCCAGAGGCACAGACACCACAGATGAAGCGGCCTCTTCAAACAACTTCTGGGCCTCTGGGTACACAGTAGGCGTGTTCATCCTTTTACCAGGTAAAGGTAAACAAACATGACATTATTTATAAAAGCAACTAATTTACAATGTTTTATATCTCACTTTTCATTTTTTGTTAAAGGCAAGGTGTTCCATATAAAAAATTACACTCTCATCTGACCCCCTGAATTCTCACTCTGCAAGTTGGCACTTCTTTGAAATATGGTGTTACATAATATATTGAGTTAGCCGCAACATCTGTCAGGCAATGTATACACA
>JAPMOB010220043.1:0-27119 GCA_029875015.1 Lepomis gibbosus | reverse complement strand
ATATAATATACTGTATGAGTGTATATTTACTGTATTTTGTACACAGATATGTAGGCATATTACTACATATCTGTTCTCAGGTTGAATTTTAGGCATCAATTCCCAAAGAAAAATATTAAGTTATTGAAATACAATTAACACTTGACAAAAGAGATCCTTCTACACCAGAGCCATGTGTGTACAACTCTGAATGACAATAAACTGATACAGTGAGTAACATTAATCAATCTAACATGTCATGTATTTCAATGTGTTTCAGCATGGTTTATGTGGATGATGATTTGATCACAAAACAGCAACAGGTTTTGAGGGTTGGATATGATCGTGGTCATGTTTCTGTCAAATGTATTGTCACTGACATTGAAGTTTCTATTGCTGACAGTGGGGATCAAGAAAAAATCTAAGGTCCCCGGGGTGATGATTACACAGTTTGCCGAGACACTACCAGAGGGAAAGAGCCACCCAGATTTCACCCGCAAGCCGATTGCTTTGACCATCCAAGAGGGTAGGACTGATAGTATAAGAATAATTTTAAACATTAATATCAAAATATATTTCAAAGTGGAATTTCCATGATTCTGCATAAAGGATTAGAGACATGACTTTTGTGAAATGGGCCAGTGGGAGCAGAGCCCTGCCATTTAACACCCAGTCTCATGTGTCAGTCAGATAAAACTGAACACACATTGACTTCAATTTAAAGCCACAATAACAAATTTTTAAAAAGTTCTCAACTTTTCAAATATACAAAGTGGTGTTAAGCAGGCTTTCTATGTAATTAGGATGAGTACATATTACAAATCAATAAATCATACTGAATGACACAAAGATTAAAATAAATATCCTTGCATACATTTCTGTTTTTTAATATGAGGTGACCTTGTCTGTCTTTTTTTTTAACAGGCAAATTTGCTTTTTTCAAAGCCATTGTCACTGGAGACCCACAGCCGACTGTAACATGGAGCAGAAATAACGGAGATGTGTCTGATACATCAAGATACCAGACTAAATATGATCCTGCTTCCAATGAGCATACATTTGAGGCAAGTGATATGGGCTATCATATCACCGTGATCCTCTACAGAAACATACTCATATAAAAGAGCGTTAAAAATAGCACAGAGAAAAATCAATAAATAGAAAGAAAAGAAGAGAGAAAAAGAAGAAGCTATTTGATTACATCTAAACAATCCAGTCTTCTGACCCTTCAGTCTGTTTCTACAACATTTCAACAGCATTTCACTCATCTTGGGAGGAGCACACCCAACAAAGTTAGTTTTATGAAATGGGCTAGACATGTTCAACCCCAACTCACTGCAGTTTGAAATTGAAAATGTAAAATAAAAGGCATGCAGCACACATGCGGAGGCCATCTATAAATCAAGCAGTGTGCCAAGCCTGTAATTGTTGTATTTCTATAAAATTGGTCAGTGCAAGATATCACAAAGGGACGTATCTATTTCTATTAATTTGAAACCTTGCAGCATCAATTTCCAAACAGTGGTACTACCCTAGTGGGTACCTCACAGGTGCCAGGGGGTACTAGGGTACAAGGAAAGATCAGCTAATTTAGTACACACACACACACACACACACACACACACACACTTGTGTTTAGGAGAAAAATAAAAACAAATGTGTTAGGCTGGTGTAGGTGTAAGTTTTTTGTAATGAATAATTAATAACTAGGGCTGGGCAATTTAAGGCGCTATTATCGCATTAATTAATTAACGCTGACAATTACTTTATTTCATGTTAACGCAGTTTATATTATTATTATTTTGAAAGTCTGTTGCTCACTGGCTCTAAATACACATACAGTAAACCCATGGGTCATAGGAGGGGTGGGATTGTTGATCAGCCTGCAAATCACCCACCCAAACAAGCAGTGGAGGGAGGCTAAGGCAGAGGGATGCAGCGTGTGGAAGAAGTAAATAAACAAAAGCAAGACAGGCAAACAGATGCATTACAGATAAAATGTATTATTTATTGTGTATTATTATGTATTATTATTATTAATATTATTATTACATGGCATAGCTAAGTGATTAGCTACACACTGCATGCTAATTATGTCAGTCTTAGGAACGTTCTTAAAATCATAAAGTAGTTGCTTGGCCCTTTGCTCCTCAGATGAACAGGGGAGACAAGCGCTCCGCGAGTAAACAACAGGCCCTCTATGCATAGTAACCATGGCAACAGCTTGTGTGCGCTACACAGCTGTAGCCTATTTAGCTTAAGTTAAAATTATAGGCTTCATAACTTTACCTGATAGGCCTACATCTAATTTTGCAGGGATGCTCTGCCATGCGAATTCCCTCCTGTTGACATCCTTTATAGTAAACAGCTATAGATTCTGGAAACTCAAACAGCAAGGATCAGTCTCTCTTCCAATGATTTGTGCTGCGCGTTACGTACAAAAAGTTCAAGACGATTCAACTTTGGCAGCAGGCGGGTGTGTGAGTGAGGTGAGCACAACCATAACAGTTTCACTTCANGGACAGTTGCTAGTGAACATAGACTCTTTATGCTGCTCTATGAAAAATGTACTTCTTCAGAAAAAAAACAAAACAAGAAAACTGGACTCTAATGGAAATTTGTTTTAACAAGTTAGATAAAAGGTAAAGCCTTGGCAGTGGCAAATAGCGTTGGTTTTATATTTGATTATATTAATATGTAAGTTGAGATTTACAAGATACATTTTATTGAAACTGTGTAGGGAATATTGCTAGTAAAAAGCATCTTATTTGTTTAAAATGTTTGCAATCCACATGTCATTGCACTTTTGTGTATATAGCAGTACATTTAAATTAAAAGTGCACAATACCCTACTTTAGAATTGATTTTTCAATTTTGCACAAAACAGTGTGATTAGTCACGATTAATTGCAGAAAATAATGCGTTTAAATTTTTTAAGTATTGCCCAGCACTATTAATAACTAAAAAAGCAGCTATGATAGGCCGACTACACAGGCACCTCATCCATTTGAGTAAAATTTAAAACAACTTGAAACCACATGCTAAGAGCAGTGCAAGAGCAGTTGACAGTGCATAAAAACAAGTTAGCAAGTGAGCTGAGAAGACCAAACACATCTGAAAGTAATGGATAAATGGCTGAAAATTTAAAGTAGTAAAGTGGTGGTAGTACAAAATGCAAACTGGACCAAGCCTATTTAAAAACAAAAACAACAGACAAAGCTTAACAACAACTTTAACATCCACTGCTAACATTCACGTTAAAATCAATACAACTTAACACATTAGGAAATGTGATAAATGTTGGGCTTGAGCTGACCTGATAGGGCTGTGGTGAATATAACAAAAAAAAGTTGAGATCTACTCTATATAGTATTAAACTTATTCAAATCCTACTTAAGCATGTCTTATATCTTACAGATGCCAAATGTTAAGCCAGATCAAGCTGATACCTATAAATGCTTTGCCACAAATGAATATGGACAAGCCATGGTCACAGTTGTTCTGAATGTTATTGAAGGTAAGGACTGTTTGCTTGCTATGGACATGACAAATGAATGTAAGTAGTATTATGCAGTCATTTAATCTATCTTTGCACACAGACTCAAGGGTTCTCCTAAATATATTTCAAATTGATCACACTTGGACAAAATTTGACACTTCACTGCTTCATACCCTTGAGTAAGATACTTATCCATTACGTATCACTCTGCAGTCCTCCTTGTATTTTAATTATATGATTGTATAATTAAGTACACTCTTTTCCGCTTTCAGTTGGTTTCAAAAAGGACAAAGCCCAGCAACAAGCAGCTGAAGCTTGCAATGAGAATTTTAAAAGTGTACTAAAAAGGAAAAGGTGGGTTTGTGTTATATATGTTGATGGACTTCTGTGTTATAGATTTCTGTGGTTCTTCAACTATATGCACACTACTTTATTTTCCAGTAAAGTCCGTCCGAAATCTGAGCAACATGAGAAAAAAGAAGGAGAGATTGATCCTAAATTTTGGGAGCTCTTGCTTAGTGCTGACAAGAAAGATTATGAGGCAATCTGTGCAGAGTTTGGAGTGACTGACTTTCGCTGGATGCTCAAGAAACTTAATGAAATGAAGAAAGAAAGGGAGGAAGAACAAGCTCAGGTTTGTATAATTTGCATATTTATCTGTTTGCTTTTTTGTTTTGACTTTTTGGCTATAAATGCTTAGACAATTTACATTTAAAATTTCCATTCAGCAACAGAAAATAATTCTGTAACCACTACTTTGAAATAATTTTCATTTGCATTCTGCTTAATAATTATTTTTTATTCTATTTTTGTGTCCCAGTTCGTCAAAAGCCTTTCTAACCTGAGACCTATCCAGGTCAATGCAGATGGTTCTGCATCCTTTGAGCTTGACATGGACCTTATTGACCCAAGCAGCTCCATATTCCTGTACAAGGTTGGTGTGAATACAAAGTATAATTCTCTTAACTGCCCTACTACACAATATACAGGAAGTTACCCAAATATATCCACAGGAGCCACCCTCTAGGAGCCATTAATTGCATTAATTAAATTACAGTCTGACCAGAGAAAGTGCTGGATAGATTGACAGATGGACCAACAGTATTGGGCAGATTTATTGATAAACTTATAACTCTTGGACACTTTAATTTTGTTAACCCAACCCTTAGTATAAAGTATATACAAGACCTTATGACTTTGAATTTTAAAGCAGAAGTCCTGCTACACTACTTTACATTTTAACTAAAATTAAAGGCCTTTCTCAGTGTATTATCTTGAAGCTATGTTTTGCATGCACAATTTGAAGCGTCCGAAAAGGCAAATACATTGTATATTTCTCCCACAGGATGGTGAAATGGTTCCGTATACAAAGGAGTTGGGAGATAAGTTAAAGCACAGCCTCAAACAAGTGGGGAAAAAGTATATTTTCAGTGTGAGGGATCTTATGCCAGATGATGCTGGACTGTATCAGTTGGATGTAGAGGATGTGAATATGTTTTCCACTGATTTTAAAAGTAAGTTTTACACTTGCACATATGACAAATTTGTAGCCCTAATAATTAATAATTAGAGGAAAGGAATACAATGTTTTTGATGCATAACACAAAATAGCTCTAATTCAAATAAAAAAACATCTACTGTGTTTTTTTAAACTATTATTCGTGCCGATGTTACAAACTATTTTAATCTAAAATGATTCACTTGTTATATTTCAGTCCCCATGGTGGATTTCCTGGTGAAAATTCAGGAAGTTAAGGCAATCGAGAGAGAAGATGCTGTGTTTGAGTGTGTCCTGTCAAATCCCTTCTCCAAGATTTTGTGGTTTGGCAAGAATTTGCCGCTGGAACAAGGGGATAAATATGATATCCAGGTTTCAGAAGACAAGCTCATTCACAGGCTGGTAGTCAAAGACTGTATGATAGTAGACAAAGGAATTTATTCTGCCTGTGCAGGAATAAAATCTTGCAATGCATGGCTTGTTGTTGAAGGTAAGATATTAAACACCAAAACACTAACTGATCACATTGAATAGATAGTTTGAATAATGATGGTTTTCAATGATTTTCATGCCATAATATGGCATTTTAAGTGTGCACTCAATACAAATCTGTTTTTTGTAATTCAGCCGATAAAGATGCGCAAAAGGGGAAAAAATCAGCAAGGAAAACAACAAGGGCAGGAGGATCTGGGATGGATCTTCAGAAGATTGCCCAAGAGCAACAAGTAAAACTAGAGAAGGAGAGAGAGGAAAGGAAAGAACAGATTAAAGCTACGAAAGAAGCTGTGGCAGCTGTACCTCCACCTCCTGAGCCCACTAAAGCTGCAGCTGTGGCTGAACCTAAAGAACCGAAACACCCTGAACCAAGTAAGGATGCTAAACATAAGGTTTATGAAACAGGGTGAATCCACAAATAAGGCTTCCATATTGGCAAAATATATTACAAATCCAAATTCCTGATGTTTTGACAAGACTAATATTAATGTGATAATCAAAACTGTAAATCTTGACATATATATTTTTAATTATGTGGTTATTTTGTGATTCATTGTCTTCTAATCTTCATTAACTGCAACATCTTAACTTTACAAGAATTTTAGTACAGACAACAACAAATATGTGGGATTTGAATTTGTCCAATTTAACATGCCAACCACTAATTAGTTTTATTGGTTGATAGAAATGGAAAAAGGCCCAGATCCACCAGTTGTGGAGGAAGTACGAACTGGTAAGAAACTTGAATGGTTGTGACAATCACTGCGTGCATTCATATGGCTATGGCTCCAGTAATAAAGTATTTTTATCCTGACATCCTTTACTTTGATAAAGAACTCTTCATCACAAATGTTTAAACTACTTATGAGGTCACATTCTGACTCTATTTTATGTTGTGTTGTGAGCTCATAGCATTAAACTCATTTAGATTTACTGGTACATTCAATACTCTTAGGATGGCTAGACAGACATGCTGCTACACATTAGTGTACTGTGGTCTGCATCTTTCAGTTTTATAGTTGTAATTCTTGATATCTTGTACTTAAAAATGTTCAAATTCAGTTGGGAATGATTTAAGTTATTAGTTTATAGATGTTTATATATAATAAACGCAACTCTTTTGTTTTTGCCCCCATTCAGGAGTCGAACTCAAAGATCTAAGACTTTCTCTATGTAAACAAAATGCCTGTCAAAATGTTAGTGAGCACTTCTCCTTTGCCAAGATAATCCATCCACCTCACAGGTGTGGCATATCAAGGATACGCCTATTATGTAGAAAAATAGCTTTCAAAAAGACACTCCGGCATGCTTTCAACACTATTCATTCAGACAAAACATCAACAGCAGCAGATGAGGCAGCTAAAAGCATATAAAATTGAGGGAGTAATTTACAAAGTCAAGTTAAAATGACTTAATGTTTTCATTGCTGTTAGGCCACTCAGCTGAGGAAGCCAGTGGCAGTGAAAGGCTTGATCAACCACTTGCAGGAGGTGGTATGCCACATATTGAATACTGCAAGTACAATAGTAACACGGATATTAAAAGACTAATAAAATAACATTTCGTGTGCATTAGTAACAGTACAGCGCTTTAGAATGAACAAATCTAATACATCTATATCTAAATCTATATCTAATCAAATGATCATATTCTCTGTAACATCTACGTTTTCTCAAGTCAATTGTGTGAAATAACAATGGGGATCCTTAATAACCTGCATGCATAAATACCATTTTTAATATTTTTAATATACTGCTGATCTATACTACTGATCCAAAGACTCGCTAGTCAGAGCCCACTTGGTTTCTGTTAACCAGCTTTATGTTCGCTGCTTATATTTGCGCTTGCTTTTGAGGTCATTAACTTGTTTGTATCTTTTATCATAAACTTTCCAAGTGTAACACAGTTATCTAATATTTGAACTATGCAGTGTATTAGTTATTGGAATGTGCACTGCAGTTATTAAATAATATGGGTTGTTGTTGTGTTACTTTCCTCATTTTTTCCACAGTGGCACAAACTTAACCTTTTTCTTTAGGTAAAGCTATTTTCTATCTAGCTATTATTCACAGGAAATAATTGATGTTGATGAGTCATTTACCTACTTTATCTCAACAAGCATATTCATAAGTAGAAATTAGGCATATGTGTAGGTAATTAATTTATTATTGTGTACTTTTATTCAGCATACAGTATAATCATAAACTGAAAGCTACTGCGCTTGAATATGCAAACCAGAGAGTTACTTTGTTTTGTGCTACACAGACGCTGGAATTACCTGTGGACTCTCTGATATTTATGCTCTTCATGGAAAGCCAGTTGAATTAACTGTGAAGATGAACATGGACTGTGATGGCACTTGGTTCAAAGATGGAGGACAGGTAAAGCCTACCTTAACATACTTTTTCCATACCATTTGGAAATGTGACATTTAGCGCAAATTGTGAGGGCAAAAGTAAGAAAAGCTTTTCAAGCCTATGTTTTCATCATAAACAACTGTCACAAGTATAAAATAACATATTTCTCTGTTTGTTCTTTTTGGTAGTGAGACACAAAAAAAAAATAAAGATGTTCCTTTCACTTTTGATTTGCTAGTTAAGCTCGGGTGCTGGGATCACCATAACCAAAGATGGAAACTCTCACAAGCTGACAATTCAAAGCTGCAGAGATGACGACTCTGGAGTTTATCGTTTTGAATCAGGGGATCACAATACACAAGGAAAGGTCACTGTTGGAGGTATAATTTACTACCTTCTATTGTAGAACATATATTAAATGTCACAAAAGTTCCTGTGCATTAAACTGAATTACACTGTGTGTTTCATAGATGTACCAGAATTTGACCCAGACGACCTTCACAAGTTCTCCAAACCTGTTATCATAAGAGTGGGTCAGAATGCTACTTTCAAGATGCCTTTTCCTCCTCAGGAGTCTTTGGTGGTCAGTTGGTTTAAGGATGGCACTGAGGTCAAAGACGGGGGAGGAGTAAAGATCGTGAAAGAACCCAATCACAGTCGGCTGCTGCTCAGAGACTGCCTGCGGACAGACGCAGGGGAAATAAAGATCCAACTCAAAAACCCATTTGGGGCTGTGGAGGCCACGTCTCAGCTTATTGTACTTGGTATGAAAACACAGAGAAATGTAAAGAGGAAAGGGGAAATACTGAGAGATAAAATGATGAAACTTCTAATATTCGTTACAGTACCTTCATGGCTGCGTTCAACTTTCACCTTACTAAGCATCACATTTGGGTCACGACATTTCAAATTTAACACTATGCTTTTGTAACAGATCGACCTGGTCCACCGGATGGTCCAGTGGAGATTGTTGAATCCACCTCATCCTTAATTGAGATTAAATGGAACCCTCCCAAAGACGACGGTGGCTCGGCTGTCACCAACTATATTATAGAACGGCAGCAGGCAGGACAGAGTCTGTGGACGAAGCTTGGGGATGTCTCAGCTGACAAGACCTCCTTCAGAGACAGGAATGTGACTCATGGAAAGAAATACAACTACCGCATCTACGCCGAAAACCCTGAGGGCCTCAGTGACGCCCTGGAGACAACTGATAGCATTATGGCTGGCATATTGAGTGAGCGTAGAAAAAAGAAGCATTATTTAGCATTCCTCAGCAAATCCCATGTTTACCTACCTCAGGTTGTAATAAATGAAAATGCCTCTGGATAGGTTTTGTGATTGCTTCAAATCATTTATCTGTGGCACTATTTAGTCACTGTAGAAAGCCCACCTTTTATCATTGCTGCAATAGCTGCTCTAACTCCAAGAGGAATAGTTTGCAATATCCTGCAGTAATAACATGTAGATGTCCATGTCTTCATTTACTTTTTAAGTATTAATAAGGAGCTTACTTGATTAATTAGACAACTTGTCATTCCTTAGTACTCTCGGGTCCACCTGGAGCCCCCAAAGTGGTGAGTGCCTCTAAGACCTGCATCAAATTGACCTGGACCCCTCCAGAGGATGACAGAGGAGTACCGATCATTGGTTACCAAGTAGAGAAACGCAAGGACACCAATCAGTGGATTGCCCTGAATGGACTTAATGAACCTATTGAAGGTTTGTCAGAAACACGTAAACACATACTATTATGTTTTGATTAGAGGAAAATATTACTTTTATTCCTGCAATGCTATTACTCTTATTTCAGGTGTGAACTACGAAGTTAAAGATATTACTGAGGGAGCAGAATATGAGTTCAGGGTTTCAGCAATCAATGAGTCAGGATCAGGAGATCCAAGCCCACCCTCCGAAATGGTGTGTGCAAAGAATCCCAATAGTAAGTAGTTAACTTACTTTCATTGTGCATATTAATAATTTAACTTTTTTATCCAGAGCAATGTTTGTTCCCTGTCTGCATTTCATATTTTGTTTGTTTTCATATAGTGAGACCTTGTTTTAAAGACCCAGAGGACTTCATTGTTATCAGAGCAGGAAATTCTGTACGTGTCAAAATTTGCTATGAGGTACGAATAAATCTAAAAACTGGTATGCATACTGAGGCTTTCATCCATGGTATGAATCCTAAAACTATCTTTTCAATTCAGTTCCGTAATTAGTATTTTATTCCCCCATTCCAGCCAAATCATATTCTTGAGTGATGAGTTTACTACAGTGTGACATGATGACTGCCTATGCCTCACACTTGATCTCATTTATCCGATATTGATATCTCCAGGCTGAACCTCCACCTCAGATCACTTGGCTGAAGGATGATGAGCCAATATCCCCGTGGATTAATATCATCAATACAGATGGAATGTCTCAGCTTGTTATTCCCTCATCAAAGCGCTCAGATTCAGCCATTTACACTATCAAAGCCAAAAACTCTGTGGGTGAGGCTTCATTTGACATTGATGTTAGAGTCACAGGTAAGGACTATAGGCTAACAGTGTTTTACACTATGGTTTAAACGAGGAATTAAATTGGTATTTCTTTCTTTGAAGAAAGAGGATATAATTTTTTTTAACACTAGACAACAGTAATTGGGTAATATTTAGCTAATTAAATGTCAATGACAAAGATATATTGGCAAGTCAATGTCAAACCCTAATTAACAACATCAACAACTTCTACATGCAATGACAAACATAATTCTTACTGTGTAACATGCAGTAATATGATATGATTAACTGATAACAGCTGTCAAATGCAATCCTTTCAAAAATTAAGTGAAATGCCTCAAGTAAAGTAAGATTATATAAGGTTTCAAAAAGCATATGTACGTTATATTTGTTTCTAGATGAACCCAAGACTCCAGGGCCAGTTGAGCTGGAGCAAACAGTCCACGGCAAAGTGGTGGTATCATGGGCTCCCTCTCCAGACCAGGAGCTTGATGACCGCCTGTGCTACATGGTGTCTCAACACGACTCCAACACCAGAGTGTGGAAGACTGTAGCAGATCGCCTCTTTGTTAACACATTCACAGCCAACAACATCCTTCCTGGGATAGAATACCATTTCCGGATCTATGCCAAGAATGATATGGGCCTCTCAGATCCATCTCAGTCACCTACTTGGGGAACCAACAGCAACAGAGGTGTGTCTTTTTTCCACGTAATTTATGTTTGATCATTCCATTACAGTAAACCAAACCATACACAGGACCTGGTGGTTTGGCATTTTCAAATGTAATCAGTTGTGCACTCTAGTGTTGTGCACTAAAAAATAATATAGATTCATCAGGTTAGCCACCTTGACCAACTACATAATATTGTTTTTTCAGCTAATCTGTTTAAAATAGCGCATGATTCCATGATATGATAGCTGATAATGATAGTTGAATATTTCAGTTTCGGTATTAGAAAAATATACCATATCAGACGTTTCCATGATAAACCTAAAGTAAACCTAGAGTAACCATAAAACTTGGCAGACTCCTGAATAATCACACCGTCATAACATGTTTTTTTGTGTTGTATGTTCCCTTACCACCCTTAGTTACAGTTTAGTTACACTATTAATTACAATAGAATATTCTCCAACATGGTTGGGTGCAAAATTTGGTACAAATGACGATATATCCTGATGACTTTGGTTATGCCCTGATTTTTATTCTAGCAAAATAATCAGGTAAACATTTTAATTTGTCTAATAGTTTGATATATGACCAAATATATGAAAAACTAGATTCCCATCAGCCTCCGTTGTTCTTTGTGTTTAGAGATAATTATCAAATGTTGGCATGCTAAGATGGTGACCATGGCAAACACTACCTGCACTACCCTAACATAAGCATGTTAGCATAGTCACTGTGAGCATATTGTTATGTTGACGTAAAAAAACAACAAAATCACTAGCATGGGTGACTAGTATGGCTTAGTCTTGTTTTTTCCCCAAAGTGCAATTCAATTTAATTCAATTTTATTTATTTAGTGCCAAATCACAACAACAGTTATCTCACAGCGCTTTTCACAAAAGAGCAGGTCTAGACCGTACTCTGATGTTATTTACAGAAGCCCAACAATTCACAATCACAATAATGGAACATGGAAGCCACTATTTCAGACCTGAATAATACAAGTCAATGTCTGGATCCTTATCAATATGTTTATCAGGGTATCTAAATGATCATTTTAATCCTTTCCCTCCCATCAAGTTCCAATAACCTCAAATGGAGTTATTTCAAATGAGGTCTGCTTTGAGAGACCTCCATCCATCTTGGTCCCTCTAAAAGTCCACACCCCACCTAAAGGATACCAAGTCTACATGACATGTGCTGTCCGAGGATGCCCTATACCCACTGTATCCTGGTACCTGAACGACGTCTGCATCAACTCAGACAGCAACTATTACATCACCAACTCATTTGGTGTGTGCTCCATGTACATTCTTAGAGTGCGAACAAAGGACAGCGGTGAATATAAAGTTGTTGCAGTCAACTCTCTTGGCAAGGCAGAGTGTTCTACTAAACTTATTGTTAGAGGTAAGGCTTTACTTAAAAGTTTTTGGGGTTTTTTCAGAATTACCTGTTTTGGTTTATTCTTATTATTTCTTGTATTTCTGCTTTTTCTCCACAGATTAAAATGGCATTAAGGCTTCCTACGGCTTTTTCTTTCACTGGAAAATAAGAGGAAGATTTTGTTTTACAGCAGACTGCATTGAAAGTGTGTGATCTATTATGTAAAGTGCTGATAAACTGTCTAAAATGGTCTAAATACTAACTAATTTAATTTACTTGAAATGTGACTGATTTACAATTGTCCCCCTGTCATCAGAAATAATAACTATTCAGCATGAGTTAAGTGACAAACTATAGTACAAAGACATCTGTCAAAATGTCAAGCTCTTATAATAGCTACAATAAATCAACAAACTGACAACTGTCTGTAGTGTTCTTTTTGGTCTTGTTATGTCATTTAATTCTGCCTTTATCAACAACTTGACAAATATTCTCCACTAACTTCACTGACAAAAGAACTCAAACAAACTCAGTGGCATTCATTAAAGCAACCAATATCTGGCATGTGTTTTTCAGCAGCACAATGCTCCAATATCCAAGCCCACTACACCATGCATATCACAGTTCTACATTAAGCCCTTATGAACAGAGTGCACATTTTCGTTGCATCTCCATATCCACCTGAACTCCCCATTAAATTGTCTATAAGCAGATCCTTGCTTTCAAAACTTAAATTAGTACTTTTTATATCTAGACTCAAATTATAATTAAAGGAAGAGCTTTCAGTTAGACAACTTTTAAATGCTTTTATGTGTAGATCTAAAACAAAGACTCACACATACAGTCACATTACATACTATATTTTACTGACAAGACTAACATAAATCAAATCCATACTGTACATAATGTGAGATGTATAGTACAGCAAGATTTAGGCAGGTGTGGAAAAAATGCTGCAAAGTATTTGCTTAAAAAAACAGACATGTTAATACATTATATTTATCAAGTAACAACATATTAAGTGACCAGAAGAAAAATCTAAATCAAATCAATATTTGGTGTGACCACCCTTTGCCTTCAAAACAGCATAAATTCTTTAGGTACACTTGCACAATTCTAGGATTTTATAGGCATATCGTCAGGTGGATGATTAAGGCAGACAGGCTTTTCCAGATGTGCTGTCCAAGCTCTTTTGAAGAAGCCCAAAGAAACTGTCAAAGTTTACGAAGATAGGAGTGTTGGGCCAAAGAAACTTAACTGCAGCTGATGAAAAACACATCATGCTTACTTCCCTTTGCAATCAGAAGAGGTCCAGCAGTGTCATGAGCTTATATTGGCAGAAAACTATTGGACCCTGGTACACCCATCTATTGTCCGGAGAAGTCTGGTCAGAAGTGGCATTTATGAAAGACTTGCAGTCAAAAAGCCGTACCTCCGACATGGAAACAAGGCCAAGCGACATGAGATTTGGTCAGAATTAATGGTCTCTTGAGTGCTGAGAAGAACGTATTCATCATGAAATACCATCAGGGAGGCATCTGATTGGCCCAAAATTTATTCTGCAGTAGGACAACCACCCCAAACATACAGAAAAAGTCATTAAGAACTATCTTCAGCATAAGGACGAACAAGGAGCCCTGATCTCAATATCTTTGAGTCTGTGTGGGATTACATGAAGACAGAGAAGCAAATGACGTTGCCTAAATCCACAGAACTGTGGGTAGTTTTCCAAGATGTTTGGGCCAATCTACCTGCAGAGTTCTTTAAAAATGTAAAAAGTGTGCCTAGGAGAACTGATGCTGTTTTGAAGGCAAAGGATGGTCACACCAAATATTGCTTTGTCCTCTGTTCATTCACTTTATATTTTGTTAATTGATAAATATAATCTATTAATATGTCTATTTTTGAAGGCATATTTCCACACCTGTCTAAAATGTTTGCACAGTACTAACACATTGGATCGCTGCTGGATATAACCTTTTGGCCAAACACATACAACAAAGATGGCCATTTTATGTGTTGGCATTAAACTGACTGATGAGAGTAAAATAATATGGTATGGTTCGTCATAGAGGACTAATATTTAGCAGTTCTTGCTTCATTAAAAAGTACTCACCACATTTCCTCAGCCAGGTCAGAGGTGATATATGTGTTTATTCCCCACTCATCACGCTTTTCTTGTAGTAAGTCACAGTCTCTTTTATGAGGTCGGGGTGACTATTCAAACTATCTGGATAAGTCATGCTTGCTTAACCTCTGACAATGTGAACCCAAAAACCTGCTCAGTGCAACAAGTCCAACACACCACCACACCATGAGCAACCATCTTTTTATAATGCCACCACAGGGTCCAGTGTGACTCACTGAGTACCACAGACATGCTGCGAGAATTTCCGTTGATACTTCGGGAGGCTAATTGGAACAGCCAATTCATTCATATCAACCAGAGGTTATATTACCATATAAAATGTCTCATGTTAATGTTTACTGACCAATAAAGTCCACAGTATAGTGCTCATATTGCTAGAGACCTTATAAAGCTGCCAGTCAAGAGCTTTTGGTTAGAGGCTTTAACACTAGCATATGGTAAATTACTGTACATGGCTATTGTGGATCCATAAATCATAAAGCATAGTACAGTAATATCCATCACTAATATAATTTAGAACTATGCTCACATTTGTCATAGTTTAAATTGGACAGAATGTGAATGTTGATATTAGTATTAATTGCACCTGTTGTTTTTATATTGTCAACAGTAATAGTGGAAAATTGTTGACTGGACATGTCCAATACCAGATTGAATGAACAGTCATAATGTATTTCCAGTGCCCACTGCAAAGTGATCGCTTTCATAGGGATGGGTAAGAGGAACCTCCACCCTTTACCACTGCTGTAATAAGGGTTTTTCAGCAACTACATTTCATCCATGTATGGGTTTTTATGCGCTCCAAACTTTTATCACCGAACAAAAAGGGGTGTCAACTTAGAAATATTGGATAGTGAGAAGAGTCAAGCTGAAGAAGGACAGCTGAACATAGATGACGAAGAACTGAAAGTAAGTCTGATATCTTTTAATGGCAAAATTCCAATGTCAGTTATTTTTATGGAATTAACAATCTAACCAAAAGTAACAACATTTTATATAGTGTGAAACACTCATGGTTTCAGTCGAGAAGTGGTACAAATCAGGAAAACTGTATGATTATGGAATATATAGGACAACACAAAGGGATCATTTGTTGCCAGTATTAAGATAAACAGATGTACAGACTAGCTCTAGTCTCTAGTCTAGCTCTTCAGATCTATAAATGTTTAATTTATGACACTAGTTTACTTAAAGAGAAAAATAAGCACTATAAGTGATGATGTTGGTTTATAATTGTAATCATTTTTTTGTAATTTAAGCATTAGGTAGTCAAATCATTTGATTCTGGTGATGCAGAAATCGCCAATCACTGACAAAACGAAAAACATTCAGCTAACCATTTAATTCATTTTAAAATCATTTTAGTCTTTTTTAAACGTATTTTTTTTTTTACATTTCATGAACTGAAGACATGCTGCTATTTTATACACAGAATATACATATTAGCATAGCCTCACTAACCTGGACCATAACAGCAGCCACAATATACTGCGTGTACTGCCACAGAAGTTCTGTCTACAAAAATATCTAAACCCTAAAATGTTTATATTATGTCTGTATATATTTCATATTAAAAGAAAGAAAACCCTGTAAAAAGAGAAATATGAATGTGCCACTTGAGATCATCCTCTAATACTGATATTAAATATATCAACTGTGTGAACTGTGAATGTGACCTTCCCAACTGGATCCCCATGACTAACAAAGGATTGAGTCTACGATCAATTTTCACTACAGAATGTGTGACACATCAAAGCCTTAATATAATAACTTTTTTGCTGGGTTGTAGATATTTAAGGTCATATTCTTTTTATACATTTTTTCAGTGTTTTTCTTATGAATCTAAAAATTAAAGAGCCATGTAAAAAAACTTAATCTTCCTAAAATCCTCTCAGCTCTAAATAACAAACAACTTTAAGAAGATTATTAAGAAGTCCTACACTAACAGTCTTTTGGTCATTGCAATCCTGTGGTACTTGACCTAAAGGTCAGGGTACTTGCAAAGGTGACAGTCAAAGTAAGTCGAAGTCATCTCCAGTGTATTGCCTATAAGCTGAGAGATTGGTTAAAACAAATAACTCCATGTATCTCATATTAACTCTGGAGATTTTTTCCCCTTCCAACATGAAACACATGTTGATCACTGAGGACAAGCAGTTTGAGTATAAAGTTTACTTTCAGACCTTTGCTAGTAGTTAACAACTAGGCACCTAAAGAGAATCACTATGCAAAACATAATTTTTAAGAGTTAGTGGCATAAAAGAGATTTACAGATATGTGCATCGGCTTAACAGTTTGATTCGTAGACATTCTGCTCCTCGTCTATGTTTGGATCCTGAGCAGTTAAAATGCTGGCACAGCCACCTGACTCCACAAGCAGTTGGGCAGTCAGCCACAAGGTGGGATTTCACATTCCTCATTTACAGTGTCCCAGCATGTCTCCAAATATCTGCACGAGTCACGCAAGAATCCAGGCATCCCCACTTTGACAGACTGATGTCACAGGGTAACATAGATGACACATGAGGAGAACCTATAAGGCAAGGTTTCTCAACCTTTTCTGGCCCACGTCGCCATTTTTAAGTCTTGAAGGTTCTCATGACCACAGCAATTACAGAATCATATGACCTTGAGTACACTTATGATTGTGGGGGGAGCTCCAAATTAATTAAATACATTATATAAAAATGACTGTATTTGAGATGAAACAATTAGTTAATAAATGGATAAGTCAAAAATATCTGCTACTACATTCATTTAAGTAAGTACAAATGCATAACATTCACCACTTTCAGCTTCTCAGATGTGAATATGTGCAGCTTTTTTCAGTCTCCTATTATTGTAAATTGAACTTCTTTGAAAATTGTGCATTTTTGTCAATTTTTTTGTAAACCTAAAAATGTATCTATTAACTGACAAATAATCGCCAGATTAATCACCAGAGAAGTATTTTTTTTTGTTTTAAAAACATTTTATATAACATTCTAATTGAATCTATTCCTTTTTATAAATCATGCCTATATGAGCTCTTCTATTAATAACTCCGCTTCTTTCAGTTTTTACTTTACAAAAGTGCAGTAAAAATAATGTTAAAAATAATAAGAATGTCTAATATTAAGAGATCCTTGTGGATTATGCTCCGTGGCCCATATGGGTATATAAAAACTGCATATACACTGTAGTTAAATAAAGTTTTCTTTTCTTTTTCGTAATTCTACATGAAACCTATTAACATATATTGGAAGTTGTTTTGTATATTTTGGGATTATGATAAGGCTTAAATATCTTGCAAGAACATTTCTATTATTTGTTTAAATGTCCTCCATCAATAACCGCAAAATCTAGTTGGTTTTCCCACACTGCCTTCCTTGTATTTTTGCTCAATGAGTAAAAACAGTTATTAAACACATCAGTGATGTAGCAGGACATGTAGGACATTACAGAAAAAGGATAATGACAGAAATGAATAACATTTTCTGAAAGACCTATCATTTGACAGCATCTGATTGCTAATTTTACATTATACTTTCTGGATTGTGCAGTCTAAAATAACGTGTTTTCTTTGTGTTTCAGCCACAAAGCGATCAAAACTCTGAGTTTACAAACAACAGACAACGCTGCAATGAGTTCACTAAACCAAGACCCAAAAGCATTAGGTAGGTTTGGAATACGTGATTTTTTTGTGTGCATTTTGGTTGCTGTGTGGAAATATGGATTGGTTGTTTAGATTACCATTGCATTATTAACTGTTAAATACATACATAAATCTTACCAACAAAGTTGAGCATATTCAGACAAAGCCCTTCACATGTTTAAATAAATGTATTACAGACATAAATTGGCCCACAGGTTCCACTTTTTATCCAGCTATACAGAATGAGCTTTTATTTTCAAAAGAACTTAATTTGACATCAGAAATATAATTTGTTTAGTACTTCAAATGGAGAGAAGACTATCATTGCTATACGAAGGGCAAAAACTGTACCAATTACCTCCAAGGAAGTGCCAGAGTGAAACCATTCACACCTATTCTTGAGTTCTAGCATTGGTGACTCAGAATGGTTTATGAGAGGGATATCAACTTTATACAGCCAACAAATTCTTACTGAAGGTGGCCTGAAGTCTGCTGGTGTCCAAATCTGACAGTTCTTCCAGGAGTGATTGGTATGCAGAAGCAAAGGACTGACTGGCTGTCCTACCAGACGTGGATTATGTGTGAATCAATGCTTGAGGAACAAGGTTACAAGAATCCTGCCTGCATTCAGATGATATAAGCGCGTAAACCACCCCCTTGAGAGATGACACACATATTTTGATGAATATTCAATATATGCCCTCTAACTGGAGCAGGGCTGCTGTGGAAAAGTGATGAAGAACGGGTAATCTGAAAGTAACTCACAATGGAAGTGAAATAATAAGCCAGCCCTTGGGTTTACTATATGTCAGTGAAAATGGTTTATTTTAAAGAGGAGGATCTGGTTTCACTTTCAAGTCCACTTCGTAGTTGCATTCTTACATTGTCATACATCTGTATTTTACATGTCTCCATGTGAATTTATACAATTATAATAGATGATGGTGTGGTACAGATAAGACAAAGTAGATAAGTAGGAAGTAGAGGTTGGTAGAACAGAATATATTTCAACTTCCATGCATGTTTACTATAGCTTATCATATTGTCTGTTTCTAGGAAATCAAACAACTTTTGGATATAACTGGTAAAATGTCTACATTTGAAAATTTGTGCTGAATGTGCTTTAAAGGGACTATATGTAGGTTTTTCAGTGAAATGAATCAAATTCATTGCCTTATTGTCAATTGGCTCAAAACTCACTCTGTTGCTTACATCAGACACTATTCTGCTTTTAATGTGAGGACACCGGGTCGGATTCAGCCCTGTGATGTCCTAGTGATGCAGGCAGGGCAGCCAGCTAACGCTACATTAGCTCAGACCTGCCACTGTTTGCTTCGTAACATTCAATTTAGGTTTATTGTGGTTTTACCAGTACTCAGGTATACAGCTTCTCCACCACTCCCTCGCTGTAACTAACGTGACCCACATAATTTACAACACAGAGGAAGAGCCATCCACTAACACTACAGTAAAGTTACTTACTGCGGTCTTATTATTATAAAGTGTGACATAATCTCGTTATAATATTCAGTCCTGAAAGATACGCAGACAGTAAAGATAGTAACTGAAAGCAGCAGGCGAGCTATTGCTGTAGCACAACGTCTAAGTGAAGTAAATGTAATGTTATCATGTAACGAGCAAGCATTAGTTCAAACTGAAGCTGATAAAACTCTTACTGGAAGGTTGCAGTAGGCATTTACCTGAGTGTCCAGCATATTGTGTGAAACTGTCTCCCTGCCTGTCTATAGCTGCTGTCACTATGCCTTTTTTCCAGAAGTATAGAGCCAATTATGCGGCTTGCTGCGCTGAATGAAAGTTACAGAGCCGGTGTTGAGCTGCCTCTGAGTCGGGAACGTTGAAGTGACAGAGCCTGAACATGTCTGAGTGAAAAGCCACAGCCTGCATGCTGGTGTTTCTGCGTTTATTGCAGGATTTAAAAGTAGGAAAGTCGTTGTGTTTCAGATTTTGCTCGCTCATGAGTTCAAGCGAGCATGCGTACAAGCACACGCCTGGTTGCAATCTTACAATCGCTAGTTGCCGCTGAAAACTACATAAGGCCACTTTATATATCTCACAAGGTGTTAAGTCACTGTTAAGCCGGGTAAGCTACAAGGACTTATCGTAGAAATCTGATAAAGGCTGTGACACAAAAACCAGAATTACTTCACTGAAATGCAGGTATCACATTTCAAACTAAACGAAAGATAAATGTGTTGCTGAATCTTAGATTGCTCAAATAAAAGGATTAAACCTTTTTAGTGATTGATCTCATTATTTGCGACAGACGAGTTTGAGAAGTAGTTGTACAAAGCTAAATGTTGCTGGTATTTGGTCTAAATATATTTAACTAAAAATGGCTTGTCTGTGACCATAGACTCACTAGATCCTGCGACATCCCCTTGAAAGCCAAATTGCTTTCTTCTTAACTTTTGGTAGGGTATCTACATAGTTACACACACAGTTTAATGAACGAAGACTACAATTGTTCCATATGGCTTAAGACCTTATTTTACTGCAATGATTGTGGGACACATTTGATTCTGCACACAGCTTTACGGTAATTAGCTGTTTGGCCTATCTATATTGTACAGCAGTAAAGGTTCAAGCCCCAGGGTGAATGAAGCAGCTCTGAGTCATTACGGGTTATGATGCTTGCACAGAAAAAGGAGAAACAGTTGGAGTTTGTGATTTCAGCATCTGTTGGATGAATTTAGTGTCATGTAATGAGTCACCCTACAGTCCCAGAGAGGAAAAAGGCTGAAAAAATGTGTTATCAATCTTTTTTGCCGTCTCAACCTCCACAGTAAGGAACTTAAAGTGTGTTTTCAGTAAAGTGTAAGTGTAAAATCAGCTGAAAAAAGGGTTAGTTGTATTTTCATTTCTTTAGAATGGGCCATTTATATGTACCCACAGAGTAAGTCCCATTCAACAGAGTCGTCATGTTGAATCTAGAGCCAGTATTTGGTTTGTCCATTTTGGAAAAACCAAATACTGGCTCTAGATCCTACACACTGCTCCTTTAATGGTTCCTTGTCTGGGCTAAAAAATAAGAGTGATAGTGCTTTTGACATTGTGGCTCCTTGAGTTTGTAATAGTCTCAGAGAAGCAAACGTCTCAGAGCATCTTGATAATTTTTTTTAAAAACTGCACTGTTCTAAAATAATTGTGATATGACAAAATAAACTAAATCTGTTTAATTTTATATTTCTCCCTGATTAACTGGAATTAAGTTAGTTACACCAATTTAACTGGATTTGAGTATTTTTGGAATGCATATGTTTTCCCTGATGAGTTAATACAAAATGTACCTTCATCATCATGGTTGAATTTAATGTCTTGTTGTAGCAGCTGTAACGGTTGACAAAGAGAAAGGAAATACTGACCTCTTGTGAAATTCTAGTGTAAATGCAACCACAAGCAAAAGCACTGGGGAAAATAGGATCTCTTTAATGTTAAGATAATATTACTCATTTTAACACAAAACTGATGGTTTAACTACTGTGATCAGTTTTGAGATATCTAGCAAGAAGAATTCGGCAGCTCAGCTTGTTTAAATAATTGTAACCATATCCAATTGTTTGGTTTTGCACAGGCATGTTTCAACAGTGAATAATTTACACAACTTTATGTAAAGTATTTATACAATTTCTGTTTCCCATTTCTTTGATCTATGTTTAACTAACTCACACTGCTGAATTGTACTGTTATTTTCTCGTCTTAACAGTGGCTATCAAGAAAAGGTCCAGAGTTCCTGGGGTTATAATCACTCAGTATGTTGAGGTGTTGCCTGCAGGAAAGTCAACACCTGACTTCACCCGGAAGCCTATGGCTATAACTGTTCAAGAGGGTAAATAACAAACCCACAAAGTAAAACTGTAATTACAAAAATACTATCAACAACTGTATTCCTGTGTTTTGATTTTTCAGGTAAAAAAGCGATGTTTAAAGCTATGGTTAGTGGAGAGCCGGCACCAACTGTAACATGGGGGCGTAAAATGGGCAACATTGATGACCCAGAAAAGTACAAAACCAGATATGATCAAAGATCTCAAGAGCACATTCTTGAGGTGAGAAAACATAATTTAAATAAAATGCTCCACATCAAAGACGTAACTAATATATTAATAATATATATCACAATCCACTCTCCTTCATTCCCACATTTTCTGAACTGTATTAAATATGTATATTTAATATTTTGTTTTAAAGTTTGAGGCACACTAAAGTTACTTTGTTTTGTTCTCCAAGCACTGTACTCAATTAGAAAGGTTCTGTCAATGGGAGACAGAACCTAATTTTAAGCCCTAAAGATGCAATCTAACTATGTTGTGACAATATTGCTTTGCTTTGTCAGATACTCACTGTAAAACCTGATCAAGCAGACACCTACAAATGCTTTGTCACCAATGAGTATGGACAGGCTGTCTGCACTGCACCTCTCAGCGTTATTGAAGGTAAAATACTTAACATGGATTATTACCATCCAATACGCTCATTGTAAATTACTCATTCTGTAGCTTTGACTGTCCACTTATGATTTCTTGGTTTCATGATTTTCCAGTTGGCATCAAGAAGAAAAGCAAAGCAGGTATGACATTCTCTACAGAAATATGATGGAGTTTAAATTATCTGATTGTATCACCCATCAATCGCTTTTTTATGATTACAGAGATTTCAAGATAGTTTTTCTTTCTTAAATTGGTATCTCAGCAATAACAAAAATGTGTGGAACACAGTAATAAAATATTGAGTCCTATGCAGTAATTAAAAAGCCTCTGCAACTCCGGAGCAAGAATTGTTTAAGATGTACTGTACAAATCAGTTTAAACCAGCATATTTTGTTCTCATCTCATTCTTTCAGCAAGTGGACAAACACCACAAGATTTCAGATCGATGCTTAAGAAAACGTGAGTCACAATTAAAGTTTTTTTAAATATATACTGCTGTAAATGCTCCAATACATATTACTCTGCTTGCTCTCTCTCTCTCTTTAGTGTTGTTGTCACCAGAAAAAAACAACTCCCACCAAAAAAAGAGGGAGAAATTGATCCTAAGCTCTGGGAACTGCTTCTCAGTGCACCAAAGAGGGACTATGAAAAAATCTGTTTGGATTTTGGTGTTACTGACTTTCGCTGGATGCTGAAGAGACTCAACCAGATGAAAAAGGAAAGGGAAGATGAGCAGGCAAAGGTAATGTACCGCATGCAAATGGTAACAACTGCACAATAATTCTGGATTATGGTGAAGTTTTAAAAAAGGAATTTTTTTTCCCTTACTGTACAAGTGTAGTTTTGCCTGAGGCTAACCGAGCCTACTGCATCTTAAGAAGTAAACATCTATGCTCTGTTCAAGGGCATTGATGTTAAAAATATCATGGCATAAAGCAGTGAAGTTCAGAGGAAAATCTACAGACACACAGGTCTTTCTTTATTTTTATTTTGCAGGTTGTGGAGAAACTGGAAAATGTGAAACAAATAGAAGTAAAACCCAATGGAAAAGCCGAATTTAGCCTCGACATGAAACTATGGGATCCCAACAGTGCAATTAACTTATACAAGGTGAGTTAACTTATATACTTAGATAAAGTAATTAAAACTGATCACTGCTCAAAAAGAAAGAAATCAAAAAACCCACTCTAACCGCCTTTCTCTCAACAGGATGGAACACTGGTTCCATATGGTGAGGATGAAAATTCAAAACACAGCCTTACGAAAACAGGGACAAAGTATGTTTTCAGCATCAAAAATCCTCAGCCAGAAGATTCTGGATTTTATCAGGTTGATGTTGAAGAAGCAAATGTCCTTGCAACTGACTTTCAAGGTAAGCTCTAACAATTGCAAGTGTAATAAATCAGGATGATTGTATTAGCAGTCGGTGAGACAATTCAGTCAGTTAATCCACACCTACCCTTCCTCCTCTCTCAGTGCCTGCTGTGGACTTCATTGCAAAGATTAAAGATGTGAAGGCCTTTGAAAGTGAGGACGCCATCTTTCAATGTCTCTTGTCAACACCCCTTAACAGACTTACCTGGTCAAAACAGGACTCGTCACTTGAACACGGTGGAAAGTATGAGATCACTGTCTCAGAGGACAAACTTATTCACACGTTGAGAGTTAAAGATTGTAAAATGGCAGATAATGGAGCATATTATGCTATTGCTGGGATAACGTCCAGCAGTGCCTCACTCACAGTGGAAGGTGGGACATCTTTTCTTTTTCATATTGATATTAAACATCAATAATTAAAATATCAATCATGATAGCGTGACAGCTGGACACACAGTCCTTAAATATTTATATCCTATAATATGTTCACTGCATTTCAGCTGATCCAAATGGTAAAGGCCGTAAGGGCTTCCAAGCTGGGGATCAAGATGACCTGACAAAACTAGCATTGGAACAGAAGGCCAAGCTCCAAAAAGAGAAAGATGACATGGAGGCAGCCAGACGAGCACAGGCTGAAAGAGATGCTGCAGATGCAGCATTGGGGGATGGAGGAGATGGTTCTGGTGATGGTTCTGGTGATGGTTCTGGTGATGGTTCTGGTGATGGGTCTGGTGATGGGTCTGGTGATGGGTCTGGTGGGAAGACTGATGGAGACGAGGGTGATGGAGGCGACAAGAACAAGACACTTCTGACAGATGAAGATGGTGAAAATAAAAAGGATGATACAGATGATAAGAAAAAGAAGCAATTACGAACTGGCCCTTTGGTTACTAATACTGTTACAGGTAAAATCCTTGCATTTTGTGAATGCTAAATAATGTGTCACTGCACTGCAGAGATTAAAATAATGTCATAATTTAAGCTCTGGCTCTAATAATATGTCTCTGCTACTGCTAGCTTTGCTATCTGGGGCTGCATGTCTCAGAACTATCCCTAGGTATTGCCTTGAAAGTTTGTTAGAAAGGTTGGTCTCAAGCTTTCTAACCCAGAGAGCAAAGTGGGAAGAGGAAAATAAAATGTATGGACAAAGATGTATATTAACAGTTTTAGTCCCAAGATAATTTAGGTTTTTAAAGGTTAAATGTGTAAGTTTCAGTGACATCTAGTGGTGAGCATTGCGAATTGCAAAAACACTCCTCTGTCAACGCCCCCCTCCCCTATTCAAGCACGTTAGATAGCTACAGTTGTCCACACAGGACAAAAGAGCGTAACCAGTAAAGAAATTAGGTTTCTTTATATAGATATACTAAGAAATTATATTTTGCTTAATTATTCAGTAAAACTATATGATTTTGTGAATATTATTTTCAGTGGTTCATAAAACAAGTGCTACATGATGTGGCATACTCTTGTAATCCATTATTTTATTGTAGTTATCATGAATTTTGTTACATCTTGGGTGGGTTAGTTCATCTGGACAACCATACTAAAGTAAAAAACATATCAAAAACATCTGACACCTAGTGCATCAAGTATGACCACTGACAGACACTGTTTCCACACCACAGTCCATTATAAACCACACAATACATAAAGTTTACAAAGGCATTGTCAGGTGAGGATCAAGTCTCCTCTCCCCACGGTCTTGTTATCATAACACTGTTAGCAGTAAAGTGTTTTCCACCAGGGCAGTAAAATGTGAAGTTTAGCTGGCTGATCCGAATTTCCATGCTGTACCGTTTCATTTCCAATAATAAATCAGCTGATTGTCTCACGAATGTAACAAACATATTTATGTCCACATTGCAAAACCAAGACAAAGTTAAAAATTACAATCCAATAATTTTTTTTTACTAGGTCAGTGAAAGCTTAGCTGAATTATCTGAGCTTCCAACTGTAAAGTTATGGTTTTACTGCCAAATAATCAGCTGATCATCTCACTAACGTAACCAACACATTTATGTCCACGTGTAAGCCAAAGCCCTGGAGAATAAATAACGTTACTTGACATTACAATCCTACTATATAATTTTTCTACCAAGGCAGTAAAATGTGAAGTTTAGCTGTATGATCTGAGCTTCTACGCTGTAAGTTACGTTACCATTTTATTGACAATTAATCTGCTGATCGTCTCACAAATGTAAAAGACACATTTATATCGACAGTAAAGCCAAAACACACACTGAAGAATAATTTTAATCAAATTCCAATCCAACTATATATTTCACAACAATGGAGGGGCAAACACTGATTATTATGAGCAGCATCTCACTAAAGCTATTAAACCGTTTGCATTTGCATAGCTAAAGTTACACTAACCTAAATACCTGTCCAGCAGAAAACAGGCAACTTCAGCCCTGCTTTGAAAACATTTGTCCTGCATCACCTCCTTTAATCTGGGAAAATCCATATTGTTAATATCCTTTATTTCTGCTGTCATCTGTCTGTATCTGTCGCGACATGTCTGGCTTCATCATGTTATCGCTTCTTTGACGAAGATCTATGCTGTCAGCTCGTGCTAAATAATAGGGGTAGTCCTCCATTTGTCCAAATTTCACTTGTCATTGAAGAAAAATTCTAGCAGAGATGCTCACAAGTCTCTGAGCTAGAGTCCAAGTCAAGTCTCAAGTCTTTGAGCTAGAGTCCAAGTGAAGACTCAAGTCTCTGAGCTAGAGTCCAAGTCTAGTCTCAAGTCTTTGAGCTAGAGTCCAAGTCTAGTCTCAAGTCTCTTGTGGTTATCACGAATGGTGTATCACCGTTCAATCCAGGTTGCTAATAAAACTGCATAGCTATAAGGGATTCTGTAACTGTAACCTGAACACAACCATGTAACATGCAATGCAATTATTGACAAATTATTAAATACTGTAAGTCAAAACACTCCAGACTCTTAAACCCAGTGTAACGTTAACTAAATAAAACTGTGATGTTGCATAATCAACAATAAACCTGTCTGTTTTTAACTTCCAGAGCACAACAATGTAGCCTAATGTACAATGCATCTACAATTAATGACAGCTTATAAACTACTGTAAGTCAACAAACCCTGTTGATTTTCA
>JAPMOB010220041.1:0-29815 GCA_029875015.1 Lepomis gibbosus | reverse complement strand
TCTCACACACACACACACACACACACACACACACACACACACACTATATATGTGTATATAAATCCTGTTTTTTTATTTACCGTGCTGTTGATTTCCTATAAGGTATTTGATTGGCTTGGAATGATAACAATTTTTGCACTCTTTCCAATTACACTGATTGGTGGCATGTCTAATTAAGTGGTGGTTTGAATGTTGGTTTTAATTCATCAAACATGGAATCAAAACCAAGAAGGACGAGAAAGCCCAACTGGACAGAGGAACAGTGTTTACTGTTTGACCATATCTTGGAAAAATACAACACAAAATGCTAAAAAAAACAATTCATTTTACATATGAGTCAATGAAGCGCTGCCATGAACGTGTCGAGTCCTAAACTGCCCTCTGATTGGCCAACTGCGTATTTGGGGGCGTGGCTTAGTGAAGGGTCACTTTTTTGGGGGCTGTCCAATTCTTAATTAACCCAAATCACCCCCGTAATTCAAACCATGGTGCCTGTCACACCAGAAAGTTGCAGAGTGAAATTCTTCGTGTTCAGATAAATTAGGTGGTGGGAAGCTTAGTACTCACTTGTGGGTTGAGCAGTGTCAATAGTTGGTTAGTTTTGTTCAAGGAAAGAAAGAAACTTCAAAGAGAGTGAGGCTTTACTGGTGTATCAACATAGCTATTGAGATAGCTTCCTACATTCTGGATCACCTGGTTCTTCAAAATTCAGTGCTGTCAAGGTTCTTGAATTCACATGTCAAAATTTAACTCTGATTGTCACAATTTATTTAAAAACATTTCTGTCATCAGTGCTGATGTGGCCTTCAGAATATTCTGCCTTTAAATCCACTGTTTTCCCTCTGTCCATGTGGCTTCAAGTGGCATAAGACAGACATCTGTGATTTTTTCCCAGCAGCTGATTTGAAGCATTTTAAATAAAACCTCAGCAGCAGGGTTAATGCAGGTGTGCCTGTGCACATCTACTGAACTCTAAGACTAATTATCTGCCATGTGATGCAGGATGTAAATGGCCTCTCAGGAGAGTAAAATAAACATTTTTGGTAGAAAATACTTTTGAGTGTGTTGAAGTGGCCTGAGACTACAGAGCAATGGACACTTTAAAAACCTCAAACTCCCTCCAGCAGTTAAACAGAGTCAGGGGCAATATTAAAAGTTGAATGCCTTCTTAGATCAGGGGTGGTTTTAATCAGTGAATCAGTGAAAAAAAAAATCTGCATGAATATGTGGATACATACATAGAGAGTGGTGTGTGACTGGTAAGGATCTTGGTGTGTTTGTGCAGACACCTCAGTTCTGTCAAAACTGGGAGGTATATTTTGTTCCTTAACTATAAATACGTATGAAAACAAGCAGAAAAGGTGTAAGGACAAAATCAGCTGTGACACCTTTTGTTACCAACTTTGTGCGCACACACACACACACGTCTTCTTGACATCGCTGTCAGTGCATATTGGTAGGGAATATGTGCTACATCCTAGAATAGATATGAACTGTCATCCAAAACAAATCTGATTCAAACAGCGATTCAGAAGTCAGCACGGAGGCCTGGGGTGGGAACTGTAGCCACTCAGACACAAAAATATACACATACATATACACAGCCACACATCACAGGTAAGGTTTTGGCGGCCTGTCTGTGAGCGTAAGTTAGCGAGAGCAAATAAGGAAAGACACAAGTGGAGAAGGTGGAGTGAGTAAAGTGTTGTTCTTTACTGGTTTGAATAGTGCTCACACCAGAAAATAACTGCTCCAGAGTTCATTTGACGGTGGTCCAAGACCACCCATTCAAGGTGTTCCAGAGGGCAGTTGTTTGGTCCCCACTAGAGTTTGAATTCAACGTTCACACCAACCCAAACAAACCACAATGCTCCAAGGTCCAGTTCAACTGGTCTGGTCTGTGATCTGGTCACACATTTTCCTCACTGCTACAATACCAGTACACATAATAAAAATATGACCCTGTCACACTGCACACAGTGCATTTGTCTACTGATTTGTGTGTCATATGAAGTAGTTGTCAGTGTTTCCTCTTCAGCTGGGTCTCGGAGCGGTTGTTTGGTTCGTACCACAGTGCAACTGCTGTATTCACACTTTTGACCAAAAGATCTGCACCAAAGGGGGAAACAAGTTGGGGTCAATCAAACCAAAACATACAGGTGTGAATACAGCCTAAATGTATGTTGCTGTCCATCTTTTTCAGTTTTTAATCTCTGACCGTATTTCTCCTGCTAATTTCATGTTTAACTAACCTCACCTGACCGCTCACATGCCTACTTGCTTCCAATCAGTCATAAGTGTCAGTATATAAATGCACCTCATCCTGCATTCAACCCTTTGTCAGATTGTCTTTAGTATTTTGTTTTGTCTTTATTAGTTTCTATCCATCTATTTTTATGAACATTTTCACTTTGTGTTTAAAAACTTGTGTGGGAACATGAGAACTTTGAGACCAAGTTTTTCACTCTTGGCTGAGGTGTAGAAGTTGGCATACAGAAAAGGAAATGTGATTTTAAAAAACTGATCAAGCATTCATGCTTGCTGCCACTCACTCCGCTCATGACTCAGAAAATAACAATAATGGTTTCAGTGAAAAACAAACGCCTGAAAGAGATTTGTAGAAGTTTTTCATGCACATGAACAGACAGACTGCACTGGAAAGTGCAATTGATTGGTATTTGGTAAATATGTGGGTGCAAACATGTTTTGGGAGCAAAGTCTGAAATTATTTTCAATGTTGTTTTTGTTAAGCTTTGCTCTCAGTTTAGGGCTACATTTTTATAGTGTGGAAATAAAGTTTCAGAAATGCGAAAATTCCCTAAGATTTGAATTTTGAAAGAAGATAGAGACCTTTTGGTTTGTCCTCTGAAGCCTTAATTTTGTTTTGTACACCTTTCTGTCTGTTGCAGCGTACGAGTTGTGTGTTCTCATAACAGAGCGAACCTGTCAAAACTGATATTATATGTCACATCCCACTTAATAATAATACTTTAAAACATGTTGCCGTACAGAGTTTATCGTCATGATTTCAGTCATGTTAGTTTTTTAAGGTGTCATTTAAAGTGTCATAAAGCCAGTTAATCCAAATTGTGAAAAAACACATTTTCCCTAGCCCCACTTGTTTGAGTTTTTGTTTAATCTGAGGTCTGAGGAAATATCTGCTGCTGAGATGTCTGCGGCCTCCGTGAAAAAAATGTGGGGGGCAGAAATTTGTTTGTGGTACTCAAAGTATTAAAACAATGTCTGTTTATCTGGATAATCCACAAATAACAGTTTTGATTCAGCAAGTCTGTGGTAGAAAATAGAAGATAGTCTTGTGGTTTGGGTATAGTGACCCCTTAAACACATTAAGCTGTAGACATCAACACCCTGACAATAATCAATTAATGTCAGTAAAACTATTATTAAGCTTTGCAGTGGACGGTTTAAAGACACCTTTGTCCTCTGAAGTGTGCATTGAGACCATGGTGTAATAAACATTTCAAGAATAAGACTGGCGGTGCAGTAGTCTATATTTGTATTGTCAACAAATCCAGTGAAAGACCAAAATCATCAATGTGTTAGTTGTTCATCTTCCCAATCCTACCTGTGACAATCAAGCCCATTGGTTCCTACAAAAAAGTTCACAAATAAAGTAAAAAAAATTTTAATGCTTAATTTTCCTAAAACACTTGCCACTGTAGTTTTTAGCAAAAGCATTTACAGGAGTAAATGGTGCATTTGTTGGTGCCTTAGGGTATTTTTGGCAGCAGGAAGGTGTATGTGGGACTGGACCAAAATTAACTCTGTGTGTGTTCGGGTTAATGAAGGTCAACCTGTGCAACAGTGCAGCTCATTCACACGTTTTTGGACAAAAATATGATTGAATTGATACATTGGAGGTACATCAGGATTAGGCACACAGTAAATTATTATTTAGTTATTTTCTTTTCATGGAAATTAGAACCTTAAAAAATAGAATTACGTTACAGACTTATCCTTTAAGGGTTTGCTTTGAAATAACATAACATAACATTTCAGTAGCATCACCAGTTGAGTCTGAGTTGCTTCTTCCTCTGCCATGTAAAGACACAAGTCAGATTTTTGCTTACCTTGCAAATCAGAGGATAACAGATATTAAATATTACAGTATTGCTGACAGGAAATATGCAATATGCTGATGAAGACTGTGAAATGTGGTTAAAACAACATGCATCAAGCAGAAGCATCGTTCAACACCACACCCAAAGACATCCATCCATCCATCGTCAACCGCTTATCCTGCGTACAGGGTCGGGGGGGCTGGAGCCTATCATTGGGCGAAAGGCAGGGTACACCCTGGACAGGTCGCCAGTCCATCGCAGAGCCACACATAGACAAACAACCACACTGACATTCACACCTAAGGGCAATTTGGGAGACACCAATTCACCCATGCGGACACGGGGAGAACATGCAAACTCCACACAGAAAGGCGGGGGAAACCGGGGTTTGAACCCACGATCTTCTTGCTGTGAGGCACCAGTGCTAACCACTGCACCACCACACAGTAAATGAAGCTTCAGGTTTGTGTCCATGGTGGATAATCAACAGTTTGGTTCAATCAATATTTGTGAATAAGGATCATTCACTCCCAAAGCTGGAAATGACACGAGACAGAGAGGATGCTTTGTGACATTCTCAAGGGATGAAACCTGGAGCTGATCCACTGGCAGCCAACCACAGACTGAGTTTAAAGGCTGAACATCTGCTTGCATCTTTTTCACAGGGGGGCTTCTCTTTATTCACCGTTTAATCAAACACTGTAGGCCTGCTTCACTGCACTACTGCGGTTAATGAGCTTTAAGTGAGTGTTTCCAATGTTAAAGACCCATTTTTGGATATTTTGTGTTTCATTGCCGTTAATGGTTGATGTCCTATTTAAAAGTTATGTTTACTCTTTTTACACTTTTATTTACAATTAGTTGTACCTATGAGCTCTGATCTTTGTATTATCAATATATGTAACAGTTAATTAATACTAAAGATAGTGTTAATCTCAGATGGACATAAAAACTGTATGTATAAAATCACTAGTAAAATAACTAACAAAAGTTTTGAAAGTTTGATGACTTTGCCCCAAAATAAGGTTTAAAAAGTGTTTTCCCCCACGGGATATATTTCTACTACACATCCGTAAGGTTTCACAACACCGCCTTCATACAGCTCTATCCAGAGTCCCAGTGACATGACCGCATAAGCGCATCCCACCGGAGCTCTTGAACAAATGCTATGCTAATTAATGCTATGGATATAACATATACCATAAACATTTATAATGCACACCGGTATTTTCTAAAACATATTGCAAGCACTGCAGTTGCAGTTGCACTTAACAGGTTAACGTTTTAAGAGCTGCAAATTGAGAGACAGTAAAAGTAGTAGTATTTTAAATGTCTAATTTTTGATCAAACAAAAAAAGATGCTATACGTTATTCTACATTTATTGGCTTTAAGGAGAGCTGGTTCTTTACTTTGTATTCACATTGGCCCACTTATTAAAAAAAACAGCAGCTCATAAAGGGAAGAACTTAAGAGTTTGTTTGCTACAGCAAAAACTTTATTATTGATAATGATCTTGTTAATTCTCTCTATCTGACTCTGCCCCTCTGCCCCAGCAGAGGGATTTTGGTGTGTTGTGTCTAGAGCCTGAGCCTGGAAATGCTCCACTATGACGCTCCTCTGATCCTTTGTGGCTGGAGAGAGCCAAAAAGAGAGAGAGGAGAGGGAAAAGGGAGAAGAGAAGGGAAATCAAGAGAGGGGAAAGGCATTTGGGGGAGAGGAGGCAAAAAAAGAGGAGAAGAAGAAGTAGAGAGAGGAAATTGGGAGATGAGAGAGGAAAGCAGGACATGAGATGCAACAAAAAACATGGAGAGAAAAGAGGAAATGCAATTAGGAGGAGAGAAAAGTGAAACAAGAAAAGGAGAGTTAACAAGTAAAGAAAAGAGCAGAAAAGCCAGGGAGCAGTAAACAGAGAAGGGAGAAGAGGGGAAACAAGTAGAAGAAAGAAGAGAGTAGGAGAGGATGCAGAAAGAGGAAATGAGGAAAATAAAGGAGACCGGAAGAGAGTAGGCAAAGAAATGAATCAGGGAGAAGAGAGGGGATGAGACATGAGAGGAAACAAGGAAAAAGGAGAAGAAAGGAGGCAAAGATGAAGACAAGAGGACATGGAAACCAGTAGAGTAGAGCAGTGAAAGGAAATGCAGAGAGGAGAGGAGAGTATGACGGACAGGGTGAAGAAGAGGTTGTTAGTTTATCTATGAATTTTACATGAGTGGGACTGTGACAGCGAGGGAGCTGCTGTGAGCCTTGGCCTTGAGTTCATGACCCACAAATCGGCTGTCAACTTGTTGCTCCTGCCAGCACAAATTACTCATCAACATTATTTATTGAGGTACATCCAGGTGAAGGCTGCTGTAACACCCTCTGACACTGAGTCACGCCCTCCTTATGCTAAGGCCTCCTCTCCCTCAAGACTCTGGTTTGATTTCAAATGAACAACATCTGTTATAGTGTGAATGAATCTGAAGACTGCAACAGCCAATTTTGCCCACCCAAAGTTAAAAGTTTGGACAAATACTCTGTGGCTAGGCCATTTAAGGCTTTGAAAACAAACAATAAAATCTTAATTTCAATTCTTGTCAGGGATTCTTAGAGAGAACCCAGAAGCAGACAGAGAGCAGTTCACATCGTCTGATGTGGGCTTGGACGGAGGGAACTGCCAGATCCCTCTCCTGAGAGGGAAACAGAGGAGGTTGGTAACCATAGAGACACTGGAAAGGGGACAAACCTGTGGCTGAGGTAGGCTGGGAATTATGAGCATACTCCACCCAGAGGAGTTGTGAAGACCAGGTGGTAGGTTTAGTGGAGACCAAGCAACAGAGGGCAGTCTCCATCTTCTGATTGGTCCGTTCAGTTTGACTGGGGATGATAACCAGAAGACAGACTGATAGTGGCCCCTATGGCCAGGCAGAAGGTTCGCCACACTGCAAACTGGGAGCCCCTGTCTGAGACAATATCAGTGGCCAGACCATGAACCCGGAACACTTCTTTTACCAAAAGATCGGCCATCTCCTTAGCTGAGGGCAAACTGGGCAGAGACAAAAAAGGGCAAACTTACTAAAACAATCCACCACTATCAGAATAACTGTCATGCCGTTAGAAGGGGGAAGACCAGTGACAAAGTCCAAAGCCAGGTGCGATCACGGGTGGCGAGGGATGAGCAGAGGACGGAGTAGATCAGAAGTGGGCTGGTTGGAACTCCGATTCTATGAACAGATGTGACAGGCAGAAACAAACAACTTTGTGTCAGCCTCCATAGTCGGCCACCAGAACCGTCTACGGAGGAAACTCAGGGTACGAGCCAAGCCGGGATGGCAGGTTAGTCTGGAGGAATGGCCCCAAAGTAACAAAACAGCAGAGCGGACAGTATCAGGGACAAACAGGCGGCCGGCGGGACCGTTACCTGGACCGGGCTGGTATTGTGCCTCCTTAACCTCACGCTCAATACCCCAAATAGCCGCACCGACGATGCAGGGACAGGATATGATGAAGTTAGGAGTGATACTGGCCTTCTCCTCCTTCTCGAACAAACAGGAAAGGGTGTTTGGCTCGACATTTCTTGACCTGGGTCTGAAAGTCAACACATAATTAAAAAGTCCAAAAAACAAAGCCCACCTGGCCTGGCATGAGTTCAGTTGTTTGGCAGCACGGATGTATTCCAAGTTCTTGTGGTTGGTCCAAACAACGAATGGCTGCTCTGCCCCCTCCAGCCAGTGCCGCCACTCCTCAAATGCCACCTTCACAGCCAGCAACTCCAGCTTCCCGACATCATAGTTGCGTTCTGCAGGGGAGAGGCGGTGAAACAAAAAGGGACATGGTTGAAGTCTCCCATTGTCAGAGTATTGCTGAGAGAGGACAGCCCCGATTCCCACATCTGAGGCGTCCACTTCAACCACAAACTGTTGTTTACTGTCAGGCTGGATGAGGATGGGAGCAGAGGTGAACCGTCTCTTGAGCTCCAGAAACACCTGGAGATAGAGGTGAGGGCAGTTAGCGGGAGAGCAACACGGCTGTAATTTTGAATGAAACGAAAATTTTTTTTGCAAAGCCCAGGAATTTTTGCAGTTGCTTCCTACTCTCTGGTCTACTCTACTCTAGGCCAACCCTCGATGGCTCTGATCTTAGCGGGATCCATCTCAATCTGTCCTGCAGAAACTATGTGGCTGAGAAATGCAGTGGTGGTGGCGTGGAACTCACATTTCTCAGCCTTAATATAGAGGCGGTTCTCCAACAGCCGGTGGAGAACCTGGCGGACATGTTGTCTGTGCACTGTCAGGTCCTTGGAGAAAATCTGAATGTCATCAAGGTACACGAAGACAAACCTCCCCAACATGTCACGAAGAATGTCATTCACCAGACACTGGAACACGGCGGGGGCGTTTGTGAGACCAAACGGCATCACCAGGTATTCAAAGGGGTGTTGAAAGCAGTCTTCCATTCATCCCCCTCTCGGATCTGCAACCGGGTGGTATGCATTATGCAGGTCCAGCTTGGTGAAGATGCAGGACCCCTGGAGGGACTCAAAAGCAGAGTTCATCAGAGGTAAGGGGTATTTATTCTTGACAGTAATGGTGTTCAAACCTCGGTAATTGATGCAGGGACGGAGGGATCCAGCCTCCTTTCCCACGAAGAAAAAGCCTGCTCCGAGCAGAGATGAGGAAGGGTGGATTAGACGTGCAGCCAGAGAGTCTCGGATGGAGGTCTCCATAGCTTCTTTTTCAGACTTGGAAATGCTGTACAGTCTGCTGCTAGGATAAGTTGCTCCAGGTAATAGCTCAATAGTGCAGTCATAGGGTCAAAGCGGGGGGAGAGAGAGAGCGTGGTGTTTAATGAACACTTGTCATGGTACTCAGTCGGAATCACCGACAGGTCCTGGGGTGGTAGGATGGGCACCCTGGTGGGAAACAGACTGGGGCAGGGCAGAGTGCAGACAGCTAGCGTGGCACTCAATGCTCCAGTTGATGATCTTAGCTGAAGTCCAGTCAATGTGTGGGTTATGTTTATTGAGCCAAGGATGTCCTAAGACTACGGGTAAAAATGGGGTATTTAGCACAAAAAAAAAAAATCTGTTCAGGATGATTACCAGACAGCTGCAAATGAACTAGGCTCGTCTTAGCGATGACTCAGGCTAACAGCCTGCCAACAAGAGTGTTTACTTCAATAGGTTCAGCTAGAGGTATAGTGACTAAGCCCAACTGCTTAACTACCTCAGAGTCCAAAGAACTTTCGTCGGCCCCAGAGTCAATAAGCTCTAGCACCTCAATGGACTGACCTTTATGTGTGAGCATGGCATGAAGTTGAGTTCTGGGACGGGAAGACACGGAAGAGCGACTCGCTGGATGCTTCCTCCGCCTCCAGAGCCTACCGGTTTAACGGTCGCTGGGTGCACACGGCAATGTAATGGCCAGTCTGCCCACAGTAAAGGCAACAGATGTGGGCCCTGTGACGCTGTCGCTCCTCGTCATCCAGGCGATAACAGCCCAGCTGCATGGACTCCGGTTCCAGGTTGTTCCCTCCTCCTCAAGGAAGGGAAGCAGAATAATGGGGGGGTTGCGCCTTGGGAAAGCGCGCTGCGGGTGGCCCCCGGGGTGTCACTGCCGCCAGCCTAGCGTCTCTCCCTCCTTCGCTTGCAGCACCTGTTGTCAATGCGAATGGCTAGAGATACAAAATTATCCAAATTGGAGGTCTCAGGAAAATAATCCAACTCATCCTTAAGCCCCTTCTGAAAAATGGCCTGTAGAGACTCCTAGTTCCAGCCAAGAGTGCGGAACTCAATGGCATTTTCCGCAACACTCCACCCTCCCTGGCGCAGAGAACACAGCCTCTTAGAAGCGTCTTTACCTCTGACAGGATGGTCGAACAGTTTACGCATCTCTGCGGTGAACAAGTCGTAGGTGGCAGTAGATGGTGACTGTCTCTCCCAAGCCGCTGATGCCAACTCCAGTGCATCACCACAGAGAAGTCCAATAACGTAAGCAATCCTGGCCCTGTCAGTGGGGTATGTGTGAGGCTATTTATCAAACACAAGACCACATTGTAACAGGAATGAACGGCAGTGGCCCAGATTACCGTCATACCTCTCTGGTGTAGGTACCAAGGGCTCCCGGTCCGGCAGACGCAGCGGGCACCGTGATGGGAGTGGGGGCAGGGGCAGGAGATGAGGCCTGTGCTGAGGAGTTGAGCTGGGTCCGGAGAGCGGTTACGTTGGTGGCGCGTAAACGGAGTGCATCCGTAATCTCCCACAGAGAGCGACTGTGTTGGCGGGGTACCCCCTCCTGATGGGATATGGCTTGTCGAACTCTGTTGAGGTCCGCTGGGTCCGACATGGCCGGATCGTACTGTCAGGGATTCTTCGAGAGAACCCAGAAGCAGACCGGGGACAGAGGGCAGTTCAGGATGTTTATTACTGGGAACAATGGGTGGATGGTTTGCAGAGGTAGTGACGGGCAGGCAGAGTAGCAGGGATTGGGTCCAGGGAACGCAGAACCGATGGCTGGTATAGATGACTGGGAATGGAGAGAAACAAGGTTAGCAAGGATCTGAACGACAGACTAACTGAACTAAGCAAGTTACTGTGAAATTTGGCTCATGCAAGTGCATATGGCACAACAATCCGGCGGCGATTGGAAGGCTGGAGGCAGTATAAGAAGGCTGAGGTGATTACTTGATGAAGAGCAGGTGAGTGCTCAGGGATGGGGAGCAGGTGAGTGAGTGAACCAGATCCGAGGACACGATTCCTCTCGCTGACTGTGCAGAGAAAGGGAGGGAGAACACACACAGACAACATAAAAACCGAAACACACCAGGCATCCCGCAATTGCACAAAAGGGGAAAAACAAACAAAAAGTCATGCATGCACATTCCAAGGCTCTGGGACAAAGGATCAAGACTACGGGGGTGAAAATTCTAAAACGCACCAGAAGCCAGCGTAGTGTAAAAAGAACGGGAGTGATGTGTGCATTTCTAGATGTATTTGTTAAAAAGCGAGCAGCAGCATTTTGCACAAGTTGAAGATGTGAGATGGATGTTTGACTTAGACCAACATGAAGAGCATTGCACTAATCTAGCCTTGAACTAATAAAGGCATGAACAGCCTTTTCTAGATTGTGCCTGTTAAGAAAAAGCTTTACTTTAGCCAGGAGATGAAGTTGGAAGCTCGTTTTAACAACATTGCTTATCTGTTGCTACAGTCAAATGTCACACCCAGATTTTTGACAGTTTTCTTGGCGTATGAAGTCAAAGCTCCCAGACTTAAAGCGGGATTGTTTGACATGTATTTTGTTCTGAAGATAATACACTCAGTTTTGTCTTCATTCAGATTAAGGAAGTTCCAAGAGAGCCACAATTTAATATCATTAATGCAATTAAGCAGGCAGTTTAGTGCAACACTGTCATTATTTATTGGATTGTAGGATGTTGATGTAAAGATGGCCACACCAGGTACAGCAGGGGTAGTTACAGCCCTCTTCATACATGCTCCTGAGTCATTCTGCCTATTCCAACACCAGTCAAACACTGACAGATCATTATTCCTATGATTTGAAATTGTCATCCTCAAACAAGCTAATGACAATGCAAGCAAACAAGCACTTTGGATATGGCAAATACGCCCTGGCTGCCACGTTCATTCATCTGCACCTCTTCGGCTGTCCCTCAAAACATACCAAAACCACGCTTAAACCACAAAAAACCCTCGCATTTATAATTGCAATCTGCCTCCTGCTATCCGGGGACATCCACCAATGTCCAGGCCCGCTAAACTGCCCAACAGACGAGAGCCATGTCAACACCACCGCTAACAACAGGAGCAACGTCGACAACTTACAGGTATTCTCACTTTGTTCATTCTATCCAGCATTACATTAATCTCACCTCCGTCCTTGTGTTCCTTCTGTGAGTGAAGCGGTGTTACTAGTGTCCAAGGCAGACGAGGCGGTCAACAGGACGGACCCATTGGAGCCCGGGAGTGGCGCGTCTACCTGGGAAAGACCGCACACGCCAGCGCCGCTGCAGCGACATCCCGGGCCATCACATCCCATCTGCGTAGTGGAACGCAGGCCCCACCACCATCCACCCCAACGCGCATGCAGACTGTCCATATTTAACAAACCCGGAGACTCCATCAGCTCGTCTCCACCTGGACCTCACACTCACCAGCTGCATCTCCGCAGCGCTCACCAAACGCAACTACGTCATCAGAACACGACCAACACAAGGACCAATAAAGGGCTGCGTCAGAACGGGCAACACTGGAGATATGGAAAATGCGGAGTGGATTTCCGCCTTCTCCGCACTTTTCCCAAATGAAAGATCATCTCAGAAATAATAATAGACCAGGGCTCACCATCTCTCCTCCTCCTACTGGACCTGTCGGCCGCCTTTGACACCGTGGATCACAACATCTTGCTCCACCGTCTCCAGTCTGTGGTAGGACTCTCTGGGACCACACTAAGCTGGTTCCAGTCTTACCTCACAGGCAGGATGGAGTATGTGACTCTAGGACAGTCCCAATCATCACCCCACACAGTCAGCTGTGGAGTGCCACAAGGGTCCGTCCTCGGTCCGAACCTTTTCACCATCTACTTACTATCCCTCGGTCACATCATCCGTAAACACAAAGTTTCATTCCACTGTTACGCAGACGATACACAATTATACATAAAAATGGACTCCACACTTCCCTCACCTCTGCCGTCTGCACTTCAGGTTTGCATGTAGGAGATAAGGGCATGGATGTCGGAAAACTTTATTCATTTAAATAGCAGCAAAACCAAAGCCATCCTGATTGGTACCCCATACCAAACCCAGTCCTCCTCCCTCAGCTGTATACCCATTTTTGGTCATCACATTGCCCTGTCTACCTCTGTTACAAACCTCGGAGTCAGTCTTGACTCAAATCTCACATTTGACACCCACATTCCGCTCATTAAGGTCTCCTTCCTTCACCTCAAAAACATCGCCAAACTCTGGCCCTCCCTCTCCCAACCAGATGCTGAGAAGTTGATCCATGCCTTTATCTCCTCCTGGTTGATCTACTGTAATGCCCTCCTCGTCGGGATCCCTGGCAGGAGCCTGAAAAAGCTCCAGCATATTCTGCGCTGCCCAGGTCCTGAACAAGGAGGCACAAATACGATCGTATCACTCCGGTCCTGAAATCCCTCCACTGACTGCCCATTCAACACAGAATCCAGTACAAAATCTGTCTCCTCACCCACCAGTGCATACATGGAACTGCCCCTGCCTACCTCAGTGAACTCCTCACCCCACACACCGCCTCACCTCCACCTCTACCTACTGCCTGCACCAACCAAGGACTAAACTCTCCACTATGGGAGACATAGTGCTCTGGAATGCCCTCCAAGAGACCCTAAGAGCCCCACAAACTGTGGGCCTTTGATTTTGATTTTAATTTTATTTATTTAATTTATTATTTAATTTTATTTTAATTTTATTTTTGTTGTGTTTTATTGCTATTTGTTGATTTTGTTATATTTTGAGAACTCTTTTTAACCCCCTGCTACTGTAGCACTTAAAGATTTCATTAAAATGTAAAGTGCGTTACAAATAAAATGTATTTTTATTATTTATTATTAGGTTTCATAGGCAGATAAAATTTCAGGTCATCTGCATGACAATGAAATGACAGGTTGTGCTTGTCTATTATAGCCCCTAATGGCAACATATAAACATATATAAACATATAAAGAGAACAGGATAGGACCAAGAATTGCCCCCCGCAATAACGAGGAGCAGATGATGAGGAGAAATCACCCATTGTGACAGAGAAACTCCTTTTTGCCAAATAGAAGCTAAACCATTTAAGTGCAGAGCCTTGAATGCCTACAAAATGCTCAAAGCGTGTGAGAAGGACAGCACGGTCCACTGTATCAAAAGCTGGTGTCAGGACCAACAGCACTAATACAGCAGTACTATCTTGACTTGTAAGTCATCAGTTTGCTTCCAACATCACCTATTTCACGTGGATCTACAAATAAATGTTGCTTTGCCATTTTTCAGTGTGACCAGGCCCTTTAGTCAGGCAAACAAAAGCCAAAAATGTTGTCAACTGAAATGTGGCTCCATGATTAATTCAAGTGGACTTAACTTAAACAAAGTATCTTAACTATGATAAACCTTTTTATGTTTGTTATCTGCAGAGGTCCCTGCCAAAATAGACAATAGTCACTGTTTCGAGAGAGAAACTTCATATTACACGAACACCAAAATGAAACAGTGAATAGAAATTTTACTAACAGCTTTCTTTTATAATGAGATTTTTAATAGTTTTGATGATGAAACAGACAGTGACACACTACTCTGGTATCAAATCCACTGAGGTCCATGTCCGGAGAACCTGTTCAGGCCTATCTCAGGTTTTAGTTAGACACATCATGTACAACTTTTCTGATCCATGAAGTTCTCCAATCCTTGCTTGTGTGTAAATGTCTATAATGATGATGATGATGATGATGATGATGATGATGATTATGTGCTTGTAGATGTTTACAAAGTTTTTCATTCAGCCTGAGCCCAAAGCGGATTTGGTAAACTGCATGTAGGCCTGTATCCACCCCTTGTCAATTAGCTAACCTGTTGATGTCAGCATGGTCAGTATAATCCCTCTCTTAATGTACTGTAATAAGCCCCCTCCTTCCTCAGCTCTTCGTCAGTGAAATACACACACTCAACAGCTCCTGGGGGAAACACAACTACAACAACATGACAGGATGTTGCATTAGCCCAGCCATCATAACCACATTACCAGGGGCTGAATGAAACTCTCCAGGGCTTTGGAAGAGACAACTTTCTGACCCAACACACAACTCTGCTATGCAAGCATTACATTTAGTGTTAATCTGGTGCCATCTAATTTTTGTTTATTAATTTTACCCTATGTCACTCTTTGTAAAGTCACATAAAAGTTAATGTAGCAGTATCAGGTGCGTAGATCTGCTGTTGCACCTAAACATAAAGTACAGCTGAGGCTGATTACTTTAGAAAATATACATTTTTACTTGATGATAGTGGTAAATTAAGGGGTCACCAATGAGATCATAATTCCTCTATGAATGTCTTTACCTAATTGTACAGCAGTCCATCTAATAATTGCTGAGACAGTTTAATTGAAATGTTGACCTCATGATGGCGCTAGAAGAAAAGTCATTAGGACTTTGCCTCTGAGGGACATTACATGTCTGCACAAAACTTCAAAGCAATCCATCCAATAATTGTTTAGATATTTCAGTCTGGACTAAAGTGGTGGGCCATGTGGTGGCGGTTACTGCTTATGTTCATTATCCATTACAGCTTTTGTTTATTCCAAACAAACAATATTGTTTTTGCAAATGGAAAAAAATGTCTTTATGAACTGAAAAAACAGTGATGAGATGTTTATTTACAAAACTTCACCAAGTTTGCAGGCACATTTTAGTTCATCCTGAGCTGCACAGCCAGAACAGAAATAATGACAACCAGCCTCACTTCCTCTCCAAAACTTCAACAGCACACTTCCAAGCAGCCTGTCTGTGGCCTCCCTCTGGTTCTGAGGGACACAGCAAGCATCAGCCAAGATGGCGGCAAATGATGCATAGCTCGCCAAGGGACTGAAGCAAGACTGCCATTTCAGCCGGGGGATGGTCCGGTCGGGGCGGTTAATGCATCCAAGACAGCTGGTGACACAAACTGTCTAGAGGATCTGTCGGGTTGGCTGTCCCTCCAGACATTCAGCCACCACGGTTATCCGGTGTGTGTGTGTGTGTGTGTGTGAGGGGGAAGAACAAGATTTTCATGACTGACATCAGTAGGGACAATAGATCTTCAGAGTCTCTAGTGGGCCTAATGATGATGAGAGGAGGATATGAAGATTAACACCAAGTCTTGAGGAGTCTGTGTGCAAACATTTGTGTGTGTGTGCAGGTGGGTGAAAGCATGTTATGTAAAACGGCTCCCACAGCACAAAGCATATTATCTTAATGTCGGAACTGTAAATGTTTAGCAAAATTGGAAAGCAAACAACGAGGTGAACAAGAAGTCTCACCTGGAATCAGCAAGAATCGTAGCCACAAAAAACAGACCTTGGAGTTAGAGGGGAAAGCCATGTGTGTGTGTGTGTGTGTGTGTGTGTGTGTGTGCGAACATGTTGCCTTGTTTCGTACACATGAGAGTCCTCCAAGGGCTAAGAGTCTTTTTCCACCTCCTCCGTCTCCATGGTGAAACAAATGAGGTGGCTTCCTTGAGGGATCATTGATGAGCTTTTGAATGTGTGTGCGTGTGTTTGTGTGTGTGTGTGTGTGTGTGTGTGTGTGTGTGTGGCAGGCATCTCCAGGTGTCTTTTGCACATCACTGTGTTGTCAGAAAACGCTGCCTGTCTCATCCCTGCTGTCTTAAACACAGTATTTTACACATCTGTCTGCCAGCTGTACACCTGCTGCATCAGAATAACAACACAAAATGTACACACACATACATACACAAATGATTTCTAATTGAGGAACAAACTTAGCTCATTTGTTCAGATGAAAAGGTTTATTTTGTTGTTTATTCCAAATTCCTCAGGGTGGTCTGTTTTATGGAAGTCTGTAGTTCCGTATGTGATTTTTGTTTAGTGTCCATCTATGTGTGTTTTAGTTGTAGTTTGCACCAAAGTGTCTTACTGAGCTAAACCTAAAAGAGTGCTACGCCGGTGGCCTTGGTTTACGTGTCCCAGCGCTGTTCTGAAAAAATAAATAAATAAAAGATTTCTGAAGCAAAAGCTGTTGAATAATTCAGCCATGTTTAAAAAGAAAAAACTATGATCCTCCTGGTAATCGCCAAATATGCTCCTTCTTTTTCGTTCCCTTGAGTTCTCTCTCTCTTCCATTCTTTTGCAACAGCCTGCTCCACTTTCTGTGGTTCATTTTGTAGCACATCACAACTATTTACAATTAACAAAACTTACCAGGGATTTTGTTTGTTTTAGCCTTTTTACTACATTAATGCCAAAGATTTTCTGAAATGTACTGTTAGTACTGTACTGTTCAGTAGTACTGTTGTACTGATCAATTTCATATCTTGCAGGTAGCCATGGTTTTGTTTTATTTTATCTCATTATATTGTCATCATTGTATTTATATATGGAGAGTATAGAGAGTTTGACAGATGATCAAACTCTATGTACTTTCTCACCATCTGGCCAAACGCTGTGTGACTAGTAATAGTTTACTCTTTTACCAGACGTCAAAATACAAGTGATTAAATGACAGCAATTACTTGTTGTAATGAGAAAATGCAACATAGTTTTAAGTTACACAATCATAAGCGTACTATAGCATGTGTCAACTGTCACATCCAATATGTAGAAAAGAAAGGAAGAACAAAAAAAGTTGGAAATGATTGAATATGAAATATTCTGTGAGAACAGACACAAAATAGTTTAATCCACAGAGCAGAGAACAAGTAAACAGAAAAAAACTGCAGTTAGAAATCATACTGAGTTACAGTGCCCCTCCTGCTGAGCCTAAACTCTGTTTCATCTTCTCTGCAGTGTTGATGACAGAGGAGCCACTTCCTGCTAGTAAGCAGGTGTCATGCACAGAAATGTGACCTCAACACAGACTCAAAACCCATCTACAGCTCCAAATGAATCAACAATCAAGAACATTTATCCATCTTTGAACCTCTGAACCCTGTTGATGAGCTCTGAGGATGCAGAAGGAGAGACTTTACATCAAACGTGAATGCTGATGTTAAAATGTGATATTGTAATGCAGCACAGGCTTTGCATTAGGGAATGAAATGAGACATAATGCAGAATATGGCACAGGGTAGGCCCAGCACTGTGCCAGAGCAGCAACAGCCAAATGAAAGGGTGCCCCCTATGGATAGTCAGATTTAATCACAAGTGAACAGAAAGAAAAAAAGAACACACTTTTACTCTTCAGGACTGACAGGTGATCTTAAGCAAGTGTGAAGAAACATCAGCAATAAATATTCTTAAAGAGCCAAAATTTTGAAATGCAGACTCCTGTTTTTAGTTTTAGATGAAAAATTCTGGATCTGAATTTTATTGACCGAAGTCTGATGGACATAAATTGTGAGCGCACACTGTACGAGCAGAGGTGGACAGAAGAGTCAGTGTTCTAGGTTTACAGTTAGCTCCAGATGAAGTGAGTTCCCCATGGTAATAAATCACCTACACCAGACTTTGATGACAATTGTTTTCTCACCTTCACCTTCCCTCCTGTGAATGCAGTTACATGTTGGACAAATCATTGTGTAAAATGCTAGTTTATTACCAATAAATTAATACACTTAAATCAGTTGGACCACAACCAGAATACTTTGGGAAATAGAAACAAGGTTACTGCAAAATAAAACAAGTGCTCAAAAGATTTATTACTAATAAAATTGCTGGTTTCAATAACCCTACACTATATGGTGTTTCCTCAGCACTCTGAGATCATTGTTCTTTATATTAGAATGCTCAAAGTTTGTTAGAAATCTTTTTATATATCTTTGTATTATCTTTTTTACCTCATGTTACAGCCTGGCTATTTGGCTGCGAAAAAGATGGGAGACAAGATGAGTTTACATGAAGAAAGTAACCAATTTATTTTACAACATGATATTGAACAAAGATAATACTGTGGAAATCAGTATCAGTCATGTTAGTTTAGTGGGTACGGAAAGTATTCAGACCCCTTTAAATTTTTCACTCTTTGTTTCATTGTATTCAAGTATTCAGACCCTTTGCTCATAATTGAGTAGAAGCACCCTTTTGAACTAGTACAGCCTAGTACACCAGTATTTGGGGATCCTCTGCCATACTTCCTTGCATATCCTCTCCAGTTCCGTCAGGTTGGATGGTGAACGTTGGTGGACAGCCATTTTCAGGTCTCTCCAGAAATGCTCAATTGGGTTTAAGTCAGGGCTCTAGCTGGGTCAGTCAAGAATGGTCACAGAGTTGTTCCGAAGCCACTCCTTTGTTATTTTAGCTGTGTGCTTAGGGTCATTGTCTTGTTGGAAGGTGAACCTTCGGCCCAGTCTGAGGTCCTGAGCACTCTGGATGAGGTTTTCTTCCAGGATATCTCTGTACTTGGCCGCATTCATCCCCCCTTAGCATGATGCTGCCACTACCATGTTTCACTGTTGGGATTTTATTAGGCAGGTGATGAGCAGTGCCTGGTTTTATCCACACATACTGCTTAGAATTAACACCAAAAAGTTCAATCTTGGTCTCATCAGACCAGAGAATCTTATTTCTCATAGTCTGGGAGTCCTTCATGTGTTTTTTGGCAAACTCTATGCGGGCTTTCATATGTCTTGCACTGAGGAGAGGCTTCCGTCGGGCCACTCTGCCATAAAGCACTGACTGGTAGAGGGCTGCAGTGATAGTTGACTTTGTGGAACTTTCTCCCATTTCCCTATTGCATCTCTGGAGCTCAGCCACAGTGATCTCTCTGACCTCTCTCACCAAGGCTCTTCTCCCACGATTGTTCAGTTTGGCTGAACGGCCAGGTCTAGGAAGAGTTCTGGTTGTTCCAAACTTCTTCCATTTAAGGATTATGGAGGCCACTGTGCTCTTAGGAAACTTGAGGGCTGTAGAAATTGTTTTGTAACCTTAACCAGATCTGTGCTTTGCCGCAATTCTGTCTCTGAGCTCCTTGGGCAGTTCCTTCGACCTCATGATTCCCATTTGCTCTGATATACGCTGTAAGGTCTTATATAGACAGGTGTGTGCCTTTCCTAATCACGTGCAATTAGTTTAATTACACACAGCAGGACTCCAATGAAGGAGTAGAACTATCTCAAAGAGGATCAGAAGAAATGTACAGCATGTGAGTTAAATATGAGTGTCACAGCAAAGGGTCTGAATACTTATGACCATGTGATATTTCAGTTTTTCTTTTTTAATAAATTTGCAAAAAGTTCTACATTTCTGTTTTTTTCTGTCAAGATGGGGGGCTGTGTGTACATTAATGAGAAATAAAATTTTTTTGTTTTTTTGAAAATGGCTGCAATGAAACAAAGAGTGAAAAATTTAATGGGGTAGGAATACTTTCCGTACCCACTGTATAAATGTGTGGGTATGTGTGAAATGTCAGTAACAAAGCAAAAAAGCAAACAGCAGCTGCACCCACGATGAGAGAGAGAGAGACCAAGACAAAAAGGTGGTGAGCTTTATAGCTCCCAAACACTCTGGGCCCAGGAATAGCTCATGCAGCTGAAGGCAACCTCCCAGAACAACATCATACAAGACAAGAGAGACAAAAAGACACAGGACAGCTAATGACTGGGAGGGGTCGTCACAATTAGCGGTTATTTACACTGAACAAAATTATAAATGCAACACTTTTGTTTCGATTTGAGATAATCTGTCCACCTCACAGGTGTGGCATTTCAAGATGCTGATCAGACATCATGGGTATTGCACAGGTGTGCCTTAGGCTGGCCACAATAAAAGGCCACTTGACAATGTGCAGTTCCATCACACAGCACAAGGGGGTCCTGTGAGGATCTGGGCCTCCACATCCAGCATCTTCACCTCCAAGATCATCTGAGACCAGCCACTCGGACAGCTGCTGCAACAATCGGTTTGCATAAGAATTTCTGCCCAAACTGTCAGGACCATTTCATGGAAGCTCATCTGCATGCTTGTCATCCCCATTGGGATCTCGACATGACTGCAGCTTCGCACAGCCATTGAAGAGGAGTGGACCAACATTCCACAATCCACAATCAACAACCTGATCAACTCTATGTGAAGGAGATGTGTTGCACTGCATGAGACAAATGGTGGTCACACCAGATAGTGACTGGTTTCTGGCCTTTTGTGTACATAGAGAAAGTCTTAGATCTTTGAGTTCAGTTCATGATGAATGGGGGCAAAAATGCAAGTGTTGCATTTATAATTTTGTTCATTGTATATATGTTGAAAAAGATTTTGATTATTTTTTGTTGGAAGACTCACATACAATATTAACAGGCACCTGCCAGCCAATCAGAAACATGTGCTTTCTGTTGCTATGGTACGTAACAGTAGACAGCACAATACAGAGAAAAGGTATTTTCCAACTCCCTTACCTCAGGCAAGGTCACTTTAACTTTACTCACACATACAGACAAATGTCATCATCATACCACACTGGTTTTCTCTGTTGGGAGGTCAGGGAGAGCTCAGGTATGTTAGCAGTGTGCTAATATGTCTAGGAACCAGAGAAAGCCGGACTCAAGGCCTCTGGACAGCATCAATATTGCAGCACACAGGGCCAGAGAGGAGCCAATCAAATATTCATTCATCACTGCTCCTCTCTTTCTCTTTCTTCAGCTCTGGTTCTCTCCAGCTAGCCTGTAACAAACTGAAAACACACACAGTCACAGTCACACACCGTGTCTACTTTTGCTACCTTAAGCCTCTGTGTAGACGCTCTGCTTGTGTATTCAGTTATTCAGAGTTTCTGGTGGAGAGCTTGGGTTAAGTGTTGCATGGAGCAAGAGCTCCTTTTGGGGTCAAATGCAGAACAAGCATGACAAAACACTGTCTGGTTCTGCTTTTGGAGCACACATGTGCATAGTGTAGTCTGTTGTTTACTGCAAGTACTAAACTGCAAATGCACATATAGTAGCCTCACAGTGTTGGAAGAAGTATCACATCCTTTACATAGTGAAAGTACCATAATGAAAAAATACTGTCCTGTATCTCCTCCATGTACAGTATAAGCAGTATGTTGTATTTAAAGTAAAAGTAATCCATTCAAAGTTTTACTTTTAAAACATATTTTAACACCTGAATATACTGTTGGGTGGAATATTTTATAAACTGATCATGTTTAAAATCTCAATCTGATGAGTAACTATAGATGTCAGATAAATGCAGAGGAGCAACATTTCCTTCTAATGAAGAAGTGTAAAGTGGCATAAAAAATACAAAGTACAAATACCTCAAATGTGTACAGTACTAAATGTACTTGACATGTTGGATAGTACTGTATATGTTGATGCTGAGATGTGTTTCTATGTTGCTGCAATACAGAAAATTAATGGAACAGAAAGTTTTCAGGAATTGTTGAGCTCTTTTAGGGATTTAAATACAACTTTAAAGAGAAACTTCACAGCAGTTTTTGCAATTATCAGATCAGTAATGATCTGTAAAACTGTTGTATGTTATGCTATGTTATATTTTGTATAACTAAACTATACTGGCTGGACATTTCCACAAGGGAGAAACAAAGCTTAAACTTTTCCTGTTGGGAAAGAAGTTGTTTTATTTCCACTTGCTGCCTGTTACCTCTTTGTGAGTAAAACTTGAAAGTTAAAAGATTTATCAATGTAGTTTAAGCTACTACTTCATACATGCATCAGGTTGTATTGGGTTATATTAGCATGATCCACACAATCCTGGCAAATCTTACATACACCAAGGAAGAACAGAAACACTATTCATTTTTTACAGTAGTTTAGGGGTTTTGCAGTCGCATGGTCAGGTACAGGCATACAAACATTTATCACACAATGTACAGAGATAAGCGAGAGCTGTAATCTGCAATCAACAGGAACAAGAATATTTCAGTTGCATAAGGATATATGTTAAAGCTCAAATGGACAAATCTTAATCACAAAAATAAATACACTCACACACTTCCTTAATGTTCATAGCTAGGATACAGTAAATAACAATTTTCTCAAATTTGTGGTTTGTTCTGTTTAACAGTTTCCTTGTCTTCACTGTGACAAAGTATACTTTAGTATATATTCATTTAAATATACAAATGGAGATACAACTGTTAACTTTCCTATTGGTGTTTAAGACCAGATTTCTCAAACTGGTCAGCTCCTCACACAGAAGGAAACAGAGGGCTTAATAATGTTTGAGCTCAGATTGGACAGCTTGTAAAATATCCTGTTCTGTCTGCTGGTAACAAAAACACAGGACTGCATTTACTACCACTGTACAACAAATAACTCCACTAGGATTATAAGATATCCTTCATCAATTAATGATTAACCAACAGACGTGAAATTGAAAGCAAATTCTGACATTGTTGAACAAAACCACAAGGCATGTACAGTGTGTAAGATCTCTAATCACTAACTAAAAGGATTTTAAGCAGCAATAGGGTAAGTCATAATTTAGACAATAGTGGAAATGGCTGAGAAAACCGTTCTTTTTGAAAATTACTGTTTTTAAATAAATTGTCATTTATGTTTGGAGACTTTCAGAGATCCTGTTTCTCTGAGCTACAACCTAAGCTTATGTTCAAGCTGTCTACAAATCTGGGAACAAGCTGAAAACAAAAACAGTAGCCTACCATTTGTAAAAGAAAATGATCCAGTATTGAATTTCACACTGAATGGACTTAATATCAAGTATCCACTGTACCACTATGTTGTGTGATTCTTTAACTTTAATCCTAAGGCATCAGTTGTAGTTTGAGAGATTATTGGATCTTCTGATGATTTGTTAAATTTACTTTACACTCAGAGTCTAGATGTACAGTAAAACACATTTTGTCTCTGATTGATTGTGATTGTTATTTTTTATGATTTGTTGTCGAGGGTCAAAGAAGTTGTTTTTCATATCTGTTTCTACTGCCTGAAATTAATATGCAATGTGGTTTTAATCTTCATGCAACACGCATATGTGTTGCATGAAGATTATAACATGTAGCCTACACATAAATCCCTGCTTCAATCTGACATTCAGTTTTTGAAAGATCTTGAGCTGTAAAGGATTTAGTTTTGTTGTATTTAGTCAAAATGTATTAAAGGTGGTAACTGCTGTTTTTGAAGGAGAAAATATGCCAGAAAGTAAAACAAATACAATTGGATTTATTTTCAGAATACAACTGCATTGGGGATGATAAGGGGTTGAAATTAAATGACATCTAAACAAAAGCTTTCCTGTGCTTTCATGTTACTTGGTTGTATCTATATATGGGTTAAATAAACACAGTCATTGTTTATGGCATTTTATGAGCATTTTTCGTTTTCGTTTTCTTTACTGAGTAAAAGAAAATTACAGATCAGATTTTTTTAATGGAATTTGCCTTTTGTGTTTGTCTCCGTACAGACTGTGCATGGAAACAGTCCTGGAATGACTCAGTCATGGACTGTATATAAAAAGGATTCAGCAGCATCTGCTGGCGACGAGATTACATGGCATCACTTCCTGCTGTTAATTCACCCTGTAATCAGAAGAGAGTGAAAATTAAAGTAGGTTTTAACATTGTTGAACAGAGCTGAGACGCCATTACAGGGTGAGAGATCTCTGCTGGAAAACACATATTTGGAAGATTTTAGGCACTCAAAGGAAGAGATATTAACCCCGTCGGTCTTACTGTAAGTCTAATTTCAATGTCAAATGGCTGAGAGAGCTCTTGTTGAACGTTACCTAAACTGCCATGTGTGTTCAGAGACTTTCAGAGATCCTATGTCTCTGAGCTGCAACTACAGCTTCTGTTCAAGTTGCCTGCAACAATTCTGGGAGCAAACTGAAAACAGAAACTGTCCCATTTGCAAAAGAAAATCATGAAAGGAGTATCCACATGTGAACTTTACACTGAAAGAACTGGCTGACTCCTTTGCTAAGAGACAGGAAGCTGGAACACCTGAGGCAGGACAAGGAGTGAAGACGCTTGAGGTGGTGTGTAGTAAACATCAAGAAGAGCCTAGATTATTCTGTGAGGACGAGCAGCGAGCTGTGTGTCCTGTCTGTGAGTTTTCTCTCCACCAGAGTCACAAGGTGGTTCCTATAGAACAAGCAGTCAGTGCCCTGAAGGACCAGCTGAAATCTGACTTAGGGTCTCTGCAGGACAAGAGGGACAAATACAAACAAGTGGAGAAAACATACAATGAAGTGACTCAACTCTCCAAGAAACAGCTGTTGTCCACAGAGAAGCAGATCAGAGCAGAGTTCAACAAGCTCCACCAGTTCCTGAAAGAGGAAGAGGAGTCCAGACTGGCAGCTCTTAGGGAGGAAGAGGAGCAGAAGGAGAAGGCTGTGAGCAGAGAGATGAAGAAGATTCAGGAGCAGATCTCCTCTCTGTCAGACAGTATCTCTGCTGTTGAAGAAGACCTGCAGAAACACAACGTGCCATTCCTCAGCAGTTATAAAGCCACTCAGACCAGAGTCCAGCGCTCACTGTCAGATCCACAGCTGGTGTCAGGAGTGCTGATAGATGTGGCCAAACACCTGGGCAACCTGTCCTTCAGAGTCTGGGAGAACATGAAGGACAAGGTCCACTTCAGTCCTGTCATTCTGGACCCAAACACGGCGAATCCCGGTCTCTATCTGTCTGATGATCTTACTAGTGTGAGACGTGGAGAGACATATCAGCAGCTGCTTGACAATCCAGAGAGAAACAAAATGTATGCCACTGTTCTGGGCTCTGAGGGCTTCAGCTCAGGGATCCACAGCTGGGAGGTGAAGGTGGGAGACCATCCTGTCTGGTTTGTGGGTTTGGCTAAAGAATCAGTTGACAGGAAAGGAAAGCGAAATGCCTCACCAGAATTTGGAATCTGGTGTTTATTGCATCAAAATGGAATATACACTGATGGAGCTGGTACGACTGTCAAAGTGAATGAGAGTCTCCAGAGGATCAGAGTCCAGCTGGACTATGACAGGGCGGAGGTGTCCTTCTATGACCCTGAAGTAATGACTCACATCTACACTCACAGAGACACTTTCTCTGAGAAACTCTTCCCATATTTCAGTATTGGTGCGGCTGGTGATGCTAAAACCAATGATATCAAAATCTGTCACGCTGAGATTTCTCTGTGACGTTACTTGTTTCAACTTTTACCATGAAAATGTTTGCATCATGATTGCTTGATATTTATTACACTCTAAACTCATCATACTTTACGTCTAACGAGGGTTGCAGATTTTTTTGCTCACTGTTTCTGTAGTCTTAAATAAATTATCCAGAGTAGTATTCACTTTTGAAAGGTAATTAAGACTTTACTTAGACCATAATGTCTGTGTAGAAAATCAGGATTAACAAAGATTAAACCAGGTTGAAAATTTATCTACCAAATACTGAAACGATGTTATATCATCCAGCCTTTAACATTCATGCAGCTACAAAAGAATTTGAATTTTCAGAGAACGTATTAGCCTGGTCAGCAGAATCTTGATTTCATTTAGACCGCAATGTAACATATGAAGTATTCACTATACCAATATGTTATTTCCAGTTGTGCGATTCCATCCATCCATTGTCAACCACTTATCATGCATACAGGGTCGCGGGGGGGCTTACTACATTGAGCGAAAGGCAGGGTACACCCTGGACAGGTCACCAGTCCATTGCAGGGACACACATAGACAAACAACCAATCACATCCACATCTAAGGACAATTGCGGAGACACCAATTAACCTAGCCTGCATGTCTTTGGATGTTGGAAGGAAGCTGGAGCACCCGGACACAGGGAGAACATGCAAACTCCACACAAAAAGGCCGGGGCAACCTGGGTTTGAACACATGACCTTCTTGCTGTGACGACAGCAACAGTGCTAACCGCTGCACCACCGCACCACCCGTTGTGTGATTCATTAACTTTAATCAGTTTCAGAGATTTCTGGCTCTTCTGATAAGTTGTTTCAGTTTTTTTTTACACTTTACACTCAGAGTCTCAGAGGTACAGTAAAACACCTTCTGGCTCTGATTGATTGTGTTTTTGTTGTTGTTGTGAAGGGTCACAGAAGTTGTTTTTCACACCCGTTTCTGCTGTCTGAATTGAACTGTGCAAAGTGTTTTTTTCATTTTCTGAAATTCATTTTTGAAAGATCTTGAGACATAAAGGAATCAGTTTTGTTTTGTTCAGTCACATGTATTAAAGGTGTTAACACCTGCTATAAATATTCATTTTTCTTCTTCATGGAGTTCAAAAGATAATTTGCTTATAGTGTAAATGCTCTGTATTTGTATAGCGCCTTTCCAGACTCAAAGCGCTTTTACACTACATCTGCGTTCAGCATTCACTTACATTCATACACTGAGCATAAGTGCTCAAACACACATAGCTGGTCGAGAGACCTGCTGTCTATGCTGGCCCAGAGAAAAGGGATACATAGGCATTTACACAGTCTAGGTTTCTATGTTTTAGGGAACAGAGATCCTCTCTCAGCCTTGAATGAAGATCAATAGAGGCTGGGGTCTACCACACCAGGCAGGACCCCAGTTGCAAACTGGTGGTAAATTGTGCCGAGCAAGTCAGAGAGGTTTAAGATGGTGTTGGATGCGGCAAGCAGGTTCTTGGACATTGTGAACATAACAGGAGAAGAAATAGACATTACACTGAGGGAAGGATTTACACCAACTCAGACAACTGAGTCTGAGTCATAAAACTGTCAATGTAGTGAATGGGAATCCTGTGGGTGGGCACTGTAAATTGTTTGTTGTAGGAAAACTACTTTATACAGTAGGTGGCGGTAGTGCAACAATTTGGATGCCAATTGCCTTAAAACCTCAAAGAAGAAGAGGAAGAAGCCTGTCAGGGCAGAACTGGGAGGTAAACAGACGGCCTCTACCTCCGGTGCTCTTCTAATAATGGTATCCTTGGTGGCACTAGAGTAAAAATTACATGTAACGTTATTTTCTGCAGATACGTTTGCTTTGGCATTTCGGAGTCAGTTCTACGAAGAATTCCGGAATTTCACAGCCAAGCATGCTAACAGCTAACAGCTAATGAAGCTAGGTTAGCTACAGAAATGAAGAAATCATGCTGCTAAGACAACGTGCCGATGTGTAACGTTATAAGTTCAACCTTATACCTACTACGATTTAGCTTCAAATCCCCCTTTGTAAGTATAACTGTAAAAATTGGGGCAAATAAAAAAGTATCCTGAAATTCAAAACTGATTCTGCAAATGATAAAGTAACGTTGACGTGAGGACTTTACGTAGGAGCTTTAATTAAAACCTGAAAAAAACTAGGCAAGACAGGAAATGTGTGTTTTCAAATTGCAAACTACTAAAGCCAGTTGAATTTCGGTAGTTTTTTCTTGAAGCAATATGTGAAAACTCATAAGTATTTTACTCACTGGTATTTCACTCGGATGTTTGACCTTCACACTGTGCAGAATGATGTGTGTGCAGAGTTTGACACTTAACGTACAGTTTACGTTCATCTGCTGAAGGAGGAAGGTTTAACGTTATGTGTGTGAGCTCACCTTAAATCTGAGTGTACTCATGAGCGTGGTTTTGAGACGTCCAGTCGTGGTCCAGTGTGAAACTTGCACAAGTGTGATGTGAAAGACTTGAAACATCCTGCACACCCACCCACCGAGAAAGGACTTTTCAGTACTAGGAGGCATCAGGTGTTCTGTAACGGGTAACGTTTTTGTGAAAAAACAATATCAGGCACAAACTATTTTTATGTTTCTTAAAACACGTCTGGAGTGAACTATTTCAGCATTTTCAGGCCATTTGCCTTTTCTAAATATATGGCTTTTAACAAAAAGTACCAGTTGGTTGATTATTTGATTAGTTAACATGGAAAATCAATCAACAACTTTTTTTTATTATCACCTATTAAGTTAATTGTTTTAGTGATGTTCAAGTAGGGCTGGGGATATGGCCCAAAATGTTATCACGATAAAACATTTCACATCATTTGATATCAATTATTACAATATATATCAAATTAAGTTTAAAGACTGATTTTTATCTTTTGAGTGAAAATTAAAGACACCAGATGGTAATTATGTGGTTAAACCTTTCTTTATGGTCAGAAACACTTTATGCTAAATAGTGAGTCACTTAAAGGAGAACTCCGGGCAATTTTTAAGTTAATCATGATCATTATACCTTTTGTGAGTACTGTCTATAGAAAAATACAAAACAAACCGTTTTTTCATCTTATATAATAGGAAACACAGTCTTTGTCTTTTGGACTGTTTGGCGGACTAAAATATTGAGGATGTCCCTTTTGGCTCTTAGAGTTTTATTACATGCGTTTGAACTGCTTTCTGGCATTTTCTTGACACAGATGTTGATATACTGGGTGAAAAAATTATTGGCAGATTAATCGTTCATTAAATAATTGTTAATATCTTCCTATGTTTTGTTATGATGTTCTGAAATTTTACCTATTATCCAATATATTGAATAAAACATTGTATTCAATCTTATTCTCATTCACAAGAGAAGAATACTAATATTAGCAATCATTTTTTTCTGAAAGAAAATACCTGCCATATATTACCTAGCATATTACAAAGCATATATTCCAAATAGCCATACATTTTCAAATGTATGGTTGTTTGTAATATATGCTTTTTATTTATTTTTATTTTGACATATGCTTTTTATGAAATTCTACAGTCTCATCATTTTTATTTTCAGCTTCTCTGCCTATAAGATCCCTTCCAACTGACTCCTATCAATTGTTTCATGTCCCCAATGTTGTTTAGTATCATTTCCTAAACCACACACTTTCACCTCTTATGTCTCCACAAGGCTCAAGGCAAACCACAATAAATTAAGAGGAATGTTTTGACATTTATCATATAATAAAAGACAGATACAATCACATTTTGACCACGATCATCAGTTCTGCATGTTGTTTTGTCTCCAAAGGAAATAACAGAGACTGCAGTCAACAAACTGTGATGGAGAATGATGGACAACCTGACAGCAAATAGGAGTCGCAGACCCTGTCAGTCATGGGCAGACCAGAATGGCTGGCCCACAACTTTAACTCAAGGACCCCCCCTCAACCTGCTGCCCAGCTCTCAGCATCTCAGCCTGGGCT
>JAPMOB010220040.1:0-45020 GCA_029875015.1 Lepomis gibbosus | reverse complement strand
TGTGTGTGTGTGTGTGTGTGTGTGTGTGTGTGTGTGTGTGTGTGTGTGTGTGTGTGTGTGTGTGTGTGTGTGCGCGCACCATCGTCCCAGCCTCAGCTAGATCAGACAGAGCATAGGTCTATATAAGGACATAAGCACTGGACCTTGTCATTAGTCACATGGATGGAGGAAGAGAAAAAGAGAGTGAGACTGAGACAGGCAGACAGAGGAACAGAAAGGTTCAGACCAGGGAGAGGCCACCTGACCATCTTGGCGGCATCATCAACGGCCACACACAGTCATAAGTTTACACTGACAGGTCATATTCATTGATGATGTGTGTGTGTGTGTTTCGGGGTTGTAGGACATCATACGGCTCACGTTTAGGTTGGTGCCCAAAAACCACATCTCAAATATGCTTCTCTGTGAGTCTCAAGTTTAGATAGTGTGGGATCCCAGTGATAGTGCCATCCAGTAAAATGGCGGCCTCTGACGAATCATCCAGATATTTTTAGCTCTTTCCATTGGTTGTTTCTCCCAGGACCACTGTTAGCTGCACTCTCTTCAATTTCAGAGGTTTCCTGTGTATCACGCTCTTTCACAAAGACACAGCACAGCACAGGGTGCAAGGACGATGCATTTAATCTCGCAAAAATCTCCCCCCAAGTGCACAAGTGGACAACACAGCAGATACCAAATTAACAAAGGGGTGACCATGGTAATGAGGCAATAAAACCATACTGTTGACAGTTTCATACAATAGTCTGAAAGTATCTCATCTGGGGAATATGTGTCCTAGATCAACTCGGCATGGAGCAGAGAGTGGAAAGAAAACAACTACAGCAGCTTGGTCGCATAGAAAATCATCCAGAGCTTTCTAGAGTGTGCAGATATAGGCTGACCCTCCTCTGATGTGCCGCTTCAGGGGAACAGATGTTGGCCTTGCCAGGATGGCTCAGAGGAAGGCCGGCAGGCCCTCGGAGGCCTGGGCCCTGGAGAAAAAGTGGGCTAATAGTGGAGGGGAAGGGAGGTCGAACAGAGTCTATATCTGTAGCCGCGGCACTCTGCCACCCGCCCTCAGCTTATCAGAAGTTAATTTGCAGTTAATTAGAAAGTGGGGCTATACTAGCAGAGAGGTAAAAATAAACCCATACCCTCCCCAGCCTCTCCTCCACGCACACCTCCTCTTCCTCCGCTGGCACATTTGCTCACTTAGTTCTCTCCACCTCCTCTCTTCTTTGCCCATGCCTCTGTTTTCTCAGTCGATGGCCTACTTTTGAGACAGCGTAGGGAACTAAGAGACTCTGCTTGGGTTTTTAGTGGAGATCTATTTAAAATCCAAGCCATTAAAAGTACATCTCTAATGTTGTTTTTTTTCACTCTTTTGATCACAGAGCGGAAAATACTAGACAGAACTGTGACCCTTCAATATGACAACACATCTCTTTCAGTTTGATCTGACATTAAAACATACCAAACTTTAACTTATTAGCTCTTCTTTTTACTATCACATCTTTGAATTTAACAAACACAATGCAAAGCACTGTAGCAGTGCATGTTGGGCAAAAGGTGGCATCACATGAAGTAGAACTACTGAAATTCAACAAGTGAATGACCTTGTGCTAATATTTCATAGTATCCAATGTGTAGATCTGGCAGGACTATATGGCCAAAAATGTTATCACGATAAAAAGTTTCATATTTTTCGATATCGATAATTATTACAGTTAGTATCAGATCGTTATTTCTTTTAAGTTTAAAGGTTGATTTCTGCTCCTGAGTGAAAGTTGAAGAAACCTGATGGTTAATTATGGTTTAAGCTCTTCTTTAAAGGTCAGAAGATGAGAAACAGCAGATCACTTTACAAAGCTGAAGTAAAAGTAAAAGCTTTAAGTCCTTTTTCCTCAACAAAATAAATATGTTAATGAAAAAATATGTCAGAAAAAAAATATGTGTACTACTCAACACTTTTTAGTGTCTGTCTACATGTATCTTAGAATGGTCCATTTACCCAATTAATAAAAAGCATTTTCTCACTTACCCCTAAAAGTGACTAGCAATGCAGGTAACCTACTTTCAGTTTTAAATGCAACGGTTATGTGGTATCAGCATATAAAACTGCCCAAATCAATAGCAGTAATAGACCTTACTGAAATGTCTTCATTGGAACTACTTTCTACAGCTTGGATAATCACCAAAGAACAAAACGAACAAAAAAACAAATATCTGTATGACTAGAAGCTACTATGTGAGAAATATTGTTGTTTTTTGTGATTTGAGTGAACTGACTGTAACCGAAACCACAAACAGATTCTGCAACACACCAATCTCTAATTAGTACTCTGTAATTGTGCCTGTCGTTATAAAATTAAATTCCAGTGCAACGTGTGGTGATGTCTCTGTAACAACAGGAAAGTGATGACACATTCATTAGATTTTTCTCACAAGATAACACTTACTATGCACTGCTCGGACTGTCTTTAGTATTTAATCTGTACTCTAAACGCTGCAATGTGTACCGATGCTCTCCAGTGTATGTGGTGTACTGGACTAAAACAGAAACATGGAGCTTTACGAGTTGAGCACAGGTCACAACCTTCAGGCTGCCACAGAGCCTCACAGGTCGTGACCTGAAGTGCACACACTTGCACTCATGCGGTGAGGAATTCTTTGGCTAATAGTGTAGCAGCATTCCCCAACCCCATCTTGGTATTACAGCAGGCCATTTTTTTTAGGGAAATTACGTCAGGGCCCGTCCCGTTAAAGACCCCTGTGGCGATCTGCTCGGAACACATGGCCACCACATGAGTTTCCTCTTTCTCCACCTACTCCGCATACTCCAAGTAATCCTCACGCTGTTTCCTATTGGTCTCAATTTCAACTACAATTTTATTTTTTTCAGTTGGTTCCGCTGATCTGCAAGGTTCTGTCCATCCCTCTGTATCCCGTGGCTGTTATTTTGCTTCATCCTTCTCAACAATTGCGCTATTCTTCCATTCCCAGCAAGCATGCCCAGTTCTCGCTTTCTCTGGGGTAAGGGAAACACAGTTTTAAAAAAAACTGCACCATGTAACCTTCGTAATTGAAAAGAAGAGAGTGGAGATGAGGAGTCTTAAAAAAGCAACGGTTGCTTGGTTACACCTGGCACTAATACCAGACACATACAGGTCTACCACAGTAAAAAAAAAGCACTGCATTTGAGGTAAAACTTATAAACCCAAGGTAGAGTAGGGCTCTAATGTAGTTTTCCTGTTCCATCTCCATCGCTGACATACAAACCAGTGGACCTCACTCTAAACAGGCCTGTGGTGGAAAATAAGTGGCCGTAAAGAGCATCTTAATGTGTAGGGTATCATACCATAATGGCGCGAGATGAATGCTTTTATCTGGAGTGCCGGACACACTGGTTTGAATGATGTAAGCTGATGAAGAACATTTCTAAATTATGCTAAAATGCTCTGTAGAGCTGTGGGGAACCACAGAGTCATGTGATCCATTGTCGATATAAAAATACTTATTACAGCAGCTTTTAAGTTATGGTATTGGTGCCTCCAAAGTAACCAAACACACACTGGTAATGCTGTCAAGCTCTGCCCACTCTGCTTAGCCTCCTTGTTTCTTCTGAAGCATTCTATCTTACCTCCTATAGTCAAAATAACTTAAACGCCTTGTGACTTTGTCTTTGCTTCGGAGAACAAAATACAAAACAGACTTTCAAGCACATATTCAAGGCATGTCCAATTTGAGTAAACAAACTATTGCCATGATAAGATTAAATGGATCTTTTTTTTCCAAATCACAACCACCTCATTTGCCTTGGAAAATGAGAGAATAAATCGGGGACCGCTTCTACCAGGAAGGCTTGGAATGCTTTTCCCAACAACCACAGCTCAGAAAAACATCTTTTCAAAGAGATTCCCTTCACGGCTTTCATATTGTTCCAAGCTCAATTGAATTATAGCCATTGCTTCTGCCAGGATTTTATCTTCTCATATCCATCTCAAACAACCTAATTATCATGGCACAGATCACCGTGCAGGAGCAAGCTTGATTTTGGCTTCCAACAATTATGAAAACAAGGTAAACCAAGATAAAACAATGAATGCGCCGCATTCCATTTTTGACACTCTTGTTTTATTTAGTGCACCACTTTCCTTTCCAGCAGTGGCTCTCAACCCTCCCTAAAAGCCCAAACTCACTCTTAGCTAGACCTGTGGCAGGTTTAGCTAAGCTTGAGCCGTATCGTTTTCCGATACTCAGGTATACAGCTTCTTCGCCTTTAATATAGTAACAGTATTTACTACGGTCTGACTGTTACACTAAATGGATTAGTTCAACATCAAGCTGATAAAAAGATTATAGTAATGCTGCAGTGATGCCGTCTCTGGTGTGTTTGTCTCTGTTTTGTTGCTGAGTGCTCGCTCATTAGTTCGAGCATGCGCACAAGCATAGCATTGGAAAGTTAGTGTTAGCAATCTGAAATCTCAGCGTTAGAGGCCACTGAAAGCTACACATGGCTCCAGTGAGTCGGTTGAATTTTAGGGTTATGTAACGTAAAGAATAGCCATCAACTACCTGTCACCTGCTCTGCTCCACCTTCGTGTGCACACACACACAGAGCCCCCTCAGGGACCCAGTCTACCCAGAGAAACCCAGAAAACCCCACTCACTATACATCCACGGGGGGAAATCTGTGTTGCTGTTGTCCTCTTGCATTGTAAGATGCTGTTTAAAGGAAATAATGTTGGATTATTCGGGTATTTCTTACGTCATGGGCTATTTGGGATTTTTGGTGTAATGCATAATTTTAAATGAAACATTCAATTTTAAAAGTTCAATGAATGCATGATGTTTCCTAAATCAATGAGTGAATGTGTTCAATAATCGTGATCAAAATATTGATCATAATAATCATTATGATTTTTTTTCTATAATTAAGCAGCCAAGAGAGATGCTTCATTCTATCATCAAACTGCATTGCAAATTCACAGTTCCAAAACATACACGCATGAGGTAGGTTAAACATTTTTTAAATTAAATACAATTAACACATTAACAAGTGTATACTATACTACTACACATAAATAGAGTAAAAAAGGATGTATGTCTCTAGAGCTTTATCTGTGCAAGTGAGATGTGAGATGTGAGTTTGTGTATGTGTATGTGTGTGTGTGTGTTGACAGACACATACAAGGAGGTTATTGGTTTTCAGGGGAACGGGTAGTTTACTAAAAATACCCTGCCTTGATGGAGACCATTGATCTGAGGAAGGAGAGCAGCTGGAGAATCAGCAGGGGAATCAAGTTGATTGGCTGCCCCTGTGTACTTCAACAGGTTGCTGCCGTAACAACTCTCCTTCACAGTTGCTCAGAGGAGGACGGATGAAGCGGAGGTGTGCCCCCTCAGTGTTTTATTTAACTCCACATCAAAGAGGCTCATCATGGAATTAATTAGAGCAAACCCACTCTGAGGAAACACTAAATTAGTCCTAAGCTAACTCCTGGGAGATGTCTTCATTCTTCTGAAGTTTAAGGTATGGAGGAGGGTTAAGGCATCGACAGGTTTCAAACAAAGTGCCAATGAATTATCTAATAGTGCCTGAAACCCCACTAGGCAAACGCCTTTTCAGCGTCACACTCAAGGGAACCTGACAGTTTTTAAACTTTCAGAAACAGACAATCCAACAAGCTCATCCACTGGAGGTGAAAACAAACGCAGGATTTATACTTTTTTTTTTTGTTTGTTTTTTTTACTTCAACCAGCTACTTCAGGTATAACACCATGAATGCCTTCAAAACTGTCCAAAAATGTGCACTGTATAACTATATGAATTATTAGCATGTTTTATTCCACTCTACAGTCCAGTTTCCATCCACATTGTGCCAATTTTAACTGAATTTCCAGAAAATCGGCAAAAGAAAATGTTAGTCTTTATGCATTTCTATCTGCTGTAATGCAAATCTTAGAAGCGGGATTATCAAGCTAAACGGCTGGTGGCGCTAATTCTCCAGCAGTAATTAAATGAATACAATAAAAATAAAATTTAATCATTGTAGAATAAAAGATTACATAAATAGAGCTTTAGTCAAACATCGAAGGAAATAACACGTATGTATCAATTTGACGAAGTTTACAGTCTCCTCTTCGCTCTTTATTTAAATTTATCTTTATTTAAGTCGCTTGTCTCATGTACATCAGAGAGGAGTCTGTCAGCAATCGCTGGTTATCGGACAACACGTAAAACAAACTAGTTTCATTTGAAGCATAGCATACAACCCCACACACATCAACCACACCCAACATTCAGGGCTTAAAGAGACTTGAAACTTTCAAGACACACTACCCTTAGCCTAATCTTGATTTAGCACAATGTGAAATGTACATTTACAGATATGATCAGAACTGAAGCCTCTTGGATGAAAGGCGAAATGTATCTCCACCCAAGTCCCAAGCTTTTCACGCTGCTTTTCATTCAACAGCAAATTCAAATTGAGACAGACTGCTACTTGAGGGTTGTTGCAAGTTTTATCTCATTTATATAGTTAGTGACCACAACTAAATAAGGACCATATAATGTTTGTTTCAGTTCCCGTATAGGTTTGCTTTCAGGTGTCACTGCTTATTCTCTTGTGCATTTTTGCTAGCTCTTTACTGCTCACAGCTCTTCAGGGCCTTTTACATGATTCGTGCTTAGACAGGTTCCAACCCCCCTCGACCCCAAACAGAAAGAAGCATGTATAGATTATAGAGTTTTTGTCGCTCAGTGATGTGTTAAAAGCTTTTCTTCTCTGCAATGAAAACATTTAAGAGAAAACTTTTTTTCTTCACTGTATTTAAACATGTTGAAGAGTGGCAGATCAAATGATCAAAATAAATGTGTAAAATTGTATACTGAGAATGTAGCTCTTTATATGAGCAACAAACAGAATAGAAGGAGAAGTAGACAAAACGGTATACTTGGCATCAATAGATTGATAGCTGCAGGGTAAATGCAGCAGTTGCATAGTGAAAATGGGAAAACAGTATTCATGGGAGTGCACACACTCAGCCCTTTTAGTGTGAATCAATACTCCAATCAGCTGGGATTTGTGTAGACTGTCATCAGAAAACAGGAAATTACACCACTCAGAGCAACCACAGCTGGGTGGTTAGAAATCCTTTTCCTCTCTGCATGAGGCTGCAGCACACACTTACGGTACAATTGAAAAGTTCACACACCTCATATGGATACAGTATCTCTAGAGGAAGACGCTGTACAGTCAGGGTTAACACACAGCGGTGCATCAATACTGCAGCACAGAGCCCGTGTCAATCAAGCTGTCAAAAGAGTCTTCTGTTAAATGATTTCATCGAGAATATCACAATGTGTCGGCAATTCACATCTAAGATACTGTAAAATTCCAAACTGAAAGATGTCCGCATTGTGCAATACACCCCAGGCCTGAAGGAGACAGAGCTTTCCTACTATCTGAATAGTGCAAACTCTCCCACTCACACCTCTGCCATGTGTTACTCAACACAGACAACAATATGATGCATAGAGCTACTGTACCGCACTCAAATACATCTTTAGTGAGAAGTCATGAAGAGAAACTTTCAACACATGGATATGACCTAAATCATTATGATTTAGGACAAGGTTTCATACTGAATCTTCCTATAATAAACCAATAGTCATTATGTATCAAATTAAGAATGAATTACACAAACTGTAATGTTCAGGCCACCTGCATCATTATTCTATGCTTGACCAAGCTACATTTGTTCAAACAAATGTAGCTTGGTCAAGCATAGTCCACATATAGAATGTTACACTTACAGTTGCTGGGATGCAAACCTGTCTGTGAAAAATATTAAATGTAGCCTTTACCTACAGACAGAAAATGCAAGCTAAAATAATAAAACATTACATTTGCTTCCCCTCCCCAGCATAGCACATGTAGGCACATGTGTGTGTAAAGGTCAGGCACGTGCAGCACGCCCCAAAAACCAGGACACGTCTCCACAAGATGCCTAAAATAATCAACAGAGTTTTTCAAGCCTTTGGGGATTGTCAAGAAGCCACAGTGCCCAAGTTATTCCCCACCCAAAATCTATCTTTAAACTATCAAACACTTACCCGTGGTGGCTGTTAAAGGTTTGTACCTGATTGGGGAATAGAGGCTGTGGTCTGATTGGATTCATAGTGATTTATAGCTCCTCATCTCTGTTTGAGGCTCAAGGCTACATTAGCCTCTGCTAGCATAACACGCTTAAATCGTCTAAACCATTCTGTGTATCGAGTCGGGTAATGTGAGTGCCAGGTATTGACAAGTAAAAAAGTTTCATGGAATGAAAAAAAAGGGCACCTCTGTCTCTGCTGCATCGACTTTGATTCTGTCCAACAGTGTGACAGGAGTGCGATGCAAAAACACCAACAATCAAATGTGATGATATCACCTCAGCTCAGGAAACCCAGCACCACATTTGTTGATTTTTTGACAACATGTCTTTTGAATCATTCCATTACAGAAGAGCCTTGTATTGAATCATTACACCCCTATTAAATACATGTAGATCCTCAGCTTAACATAGGAATCATATTAGCATATATGTCTCTATGATTGTAACCAGCAGCCTACATTTTAAATTGTATTAAATATGTATAAAATACTTTTTTAAATTGTTTGATGGTTTAATTCTTCCCACAACAGTCAAATATGTGCAGCAAAAAGGCCCGCATCTACACATGACTGTAAAAAGACGTGTCAGAATAACAGTGAAATACCATCACAGAGAGAGGAAGGGAGTGTCTGGTGTTACAGATGCCACCCAGACCTACCACACTGTAATTAGGAGCAAAGAAGAAGACTATCTCTACAGTAAAGGCCTGCTGTGTCTCTCTTTGATCCACACCCAGGATTGTTCAGATTCAACCACCAGTGATTGGGAGCCGAAGGCTGCTTACTGGATCTCTAACACTCAATAGGGCTAGAAGGGGAATTTAACATTATAAATGACAAACTATCTGTCTCCTTATATTAAACTCAACAAGGTCTGTTATGGTGGTCACAGAGAATGACCAAGAACAATAACTCATTACATTTTCCGAACGCTCATTTCTTGACTGACTTAATCTTGGGTGGTGCTCTGTACGGCTTTTTATGGACCTAATAAAAAAAATAATAAAAACACTGTTAGACATTGAGATAAGAAGCTATTCACATTGCCAACTCTTTCAATCAGTGCAAAGAGGGCTAACCCAACACTGTTCTTGGTCTAGAGCCAAGTTAGCCCTGATGTTGCAAGCTTATCCTGAGAAACAAGGAAGAGTATGCTACTATAAAACAAGGTCAAAATCAATTCTGCTGTGTACATTTATTGCTTTAGCTGAATTTCCAAATAACTTGGTACCTATTCTGAGTTTTGGCCAAAGGTTATGGCGACAGCTTCAAGTAGATTACATATTTTAGTAACTGCACAGCTGCCCCCCTCAATAAAGAGATATCACAATGGAAATGGCAGTGGAGTCAATGACACTACTGGAATTTTTAAGACATGGAAAAGTAATTATTTCACTTTTTTTTTTTTTAACAAACTTTATAAACCTGTACATCCATTGCAGAGAAGGATAAAATAATCCTGACCAAATAAGGTCAATTTTCAAGCAAACAAAAAGTAAACATATTTGTTTTTTTAGACAAATGTGAATCTAATTGTAGGAACAATAGGTCACATACCCATAGTAGAAAGTGAAGGATTAATTAATTAGGTACAGTAGAGCAAAGCTCTTGCACACTTTCACTGCAGCAGCTCATTAACAGAGACAGGCTAAGGTACTAAAAAACATCCACGTCTGACTGAGTGTAACTTATATGGAAAAGAAATAAAAATGTTCAACTTTTACAAGCACCAGATGCTTTCCTGAAGAATCCAACAATGTTCCATATGGCATCATTAATTGAAAGCCCTAATAAAATGCTGTTAAGGCCTGGTTACTGTCACTGTATTTAGAATGTGTTATTCACAAATGCAATAATTTGCAAAGCTTCTCAAGATAAAGGAGTTTGGAAGCATTATGCATTAGTGGAAGATGAGAAAATGCCCTATGCTGAGGTTTTCTACACAGACATTCAAAGATCAGCAGGGATTTCTTATTGTTTTGAGCTGAAAATGCATTCTATCTGAGATTTAAATAGCTATGCCAGATGCAGTGCTGAAGGTTAATCCTGGTGTTTACTTTGCCCCCGTGGGGGAATTCAACAGGAGCAGAGATGGTAGCTATGGCTGCAGGGTAAGTCACATTATCAAGGAACCCAACAAAGAGTCTATCACAATATTTATGATGAACAGAATATTATCAGTTCTTTTCCCAAGAATCTTTGGGACTTCCCTAAAACGTTACAAGACAAATATACTTACTTCTTTGGCTGCTTGACTCATTTATAATTCAACTACACTGACATGACATATTTCAGCACTCTTGACAAAGTTTCAGTTAACGGGTTCTGGTACAACTTTAAATATTTGTAAGATATCTAAGACAAACATTACAATACAGTATTCCTGCATGGCTGCGCATAAATACTGAGTCTACCAAAACTCCAAAAGTGCAGGTACTGCTCAGTGCTCGGCCAGCCTGAGGAGATCCTGAAGGACACAATCAAACTGGTTCTGAGCACACTTTCAAAAAAGGAGGATTCAATCTGCAAAAAGGACATACTTAGAAACATGCATGAATAATTTAGCAACAGAAGAAAGAGAGAGAAAGAGGGAGAGAGAAATAGGCTGTCACAGATACAACATAAAAAGCCTGCTCTACTTGCTCAAGCTTTGAAAAGTCACTCAGATGCCTCTCATCTCTAGAGGCACAGACATGTTTGATGAGGACGGAGCTGGTTTTTGAGTTCTGTTTTCATGCCTGTGCGTGTTTATGTGCAAAGTTTAAAAGTCCAAAACTGATTCTGATATTGATTCAGGAGTTTGTGTCTCGGTGTCAGGGACCATTATCTGCATCGATTCAACAAAACCAACAGAAGAGATGGCTTTTGGTGTTAATCTTGAGAGCTACCAAAAAAGACAAATGTCACAGCAACAGCAAAACACAACCTAATAAAAGCTTGTACATTGGTTATCTAAATAACTATTGAACATGAATAACTGAACATATTAACATGCCATGCTATTTACTTGTGTTATTGGCTGATGTTTCAATCATGTCATCCCTTGTTAGCAAGATCAATCATCAATCAACTGCAATGAAATTATCTCACAGAAGTCTTTTTGCTTTCGGTATGAAAAAGTTCAAACAACTTCCTATTATTATGATCTTAATCAAACGAGGTTATAATAATAATAATTATAATAATAACGAAAATAAAAGTAAAGGTAATTTTTCACAAGAAAGTATAATGTGTCTTTGAAGTAAACCCAAACAACGTTTGGCAATAGAAATAAAAAGGGACTTCCTGTTGAGCATAAATAAGTCAAATCAAATTTTTCAACCTGTCAACCAAAATTGACAGGCGTTTTAATCGTGAATTAGTAGCTTAACAGCAGCATTACAGAGACAGTGAGCTCAGTACACCACGGAAAGGGAGAATAATCTTTTGGCTTAGTTGAAAAAGATCATCATCATCAAGTAATCTGTTTCCAGTGAGAATAACATGTGATTACACCTATAATACAAATCCCTGTTGCCAGTGTGCGTAAAGCCGGTGATTTGCCAGTGCCGTGTCCCTGAGCCTTTATCCTGTTCTGCTAAAAATGATGCAAATCACCCTTTAATTTCCTTGGTAAATGAAGTCACTGTGAATTACTATCAAGCAAGGACGCAACAGGAAATGGTAAAGAGTAGGAGGAGGCGGAGAGACAACAATGTCTGTAGCACAAGTTGTGTTTCCTTCAGGTGGTAGCGCATACCCCTCTGCTTCCTGTACAGAAATCTCATTATTTTAGTGTTACTGTAACTGTACTATTGCTCTGCTTCTGTCTCCCTTGGGGTCATCAGATCATATCTGAATCATAAGTATCAGCTGCTTTCTCCCCTCTTCTCTGTCCATGTTGTCCTTAGCCCCCTTGGTTGGCCTTTTTTTTTTTTTTGTCTTTCCCTCTTGCCGTTGTCTGTTCTTATCTCACAACGCTCTCCTGCACACAGCATCCTGTTTGCACTGTGACAGGACAAACATTGTCTCTGTGTGACGCCGAAGACATTTCACAGGCTATCACGTTTTCAGCATGGGCCCGATATCTCTATAATTGGGTTCTTCCTGCTGTGGGAGTGCTTTAGAGAGAGTAAGAATGGAAAGAAAAAAAAGGAGGGGAGGAAAAAGAGGGGCTTTGGGAGGGAATAGGGGGCACAGAAGGGTCAGTTTCCATTTCCACCAGGACCCCATTAAAATGTCTTTGAGAAGCCCTGCAACAATTCTTTCTGTCCTGTCCCGTGTACTGTGTAGAGCAAAAAGATCAACATAAGGATCCGTGTCACACAAAAATAGATTACATTCATCTAAGTTCATCAGGCAAGCCCAAAACGGGGCAAACCAGACTCTCCCCTGCTCTTTGAACAGAAAGCATGTCCAAAATATGTCCAAATCAAGAATATATCTCCCAAGTAGTCCTCTCATTTAATGGTTCCCCTCAGCATTGACCTTCACAGAGTGCCAGAAAATCAGACTTCCAAAATAAACACTCTTGAGGGCGCTGGATTTCCACAAACAGTGCCCAGGCTCAGACCTCAACCAGACCCAGAATGGATGAGTCACACCTCAGAAACACCACAACAGCCCTCAGTGGTTACAACCTGGGCTCGGCAAAGACGTTGGACACACGACAAGCTTGTGTAGATGATCATCTACTGAAGTAGCTGAAACTTGTAAGTCAAGGCACACTGGATCTAAAACCTGCATGCAAGGGTTTGTTGGTTATATTTATACTGCTGATGAATAACAGTATTTGACCCATGACCTGGGCCTGCAGCTGAACTCTCTCAATCCGTCTCTCCCTTCAGTTTCACCTCCTCTCTTTTTCTGCATAAAATATTCTCCAGGGCTCCTCCCTGGCTATTATAAGTAATTTCCACTTGTTCTCACAAACATCAGAACACTAACAGTATATGACAGTGTGGAGGGATCCCCCTAGCAGAACGAGTTACATGGGCCCTCTGTGAGTCGCTTGATCTCGTTATCTGCTGTTTATCTGAGTCCAGCCCTGTTCAGGGCTCTTCAAGCATGGAATACAAGTTGACAATTTAAGTTCACAGTTTTTATGAAAGACTTGAATAATTTCACAATTCAGTTTTGCAACTTTCTTACGAACTGACATCACAGAGCAGCAATTGAGAAAGAGAAGTGGGCTAGCCTATATTTCAGACGACATTTCAAGTGCATCATACATTTGGCAGCTTGAGGAGATCACTTATTTTAGAGTTAGAGAACTAGAATAGTGGCCATGTAGGTCAACCGAAAGAAGGGAAGCATCTTTGCGTGGCCATGGCACTGTAAGAAGAACATAACATCACTCATATTTATCTGCATAGTGAAGTCACGACAAGCACCTAACTTTGGCACATGGTTTACTGTGACAACACAATCTTGCATCTATGTGAAAAACAAGACTCTACAGCCACAGCAGTGCTTTAAGCTAACTGCCGACATCCACATGATAACATGGTAAAATGACAAGGCTAACATGCTGATGTTTAGCAGGTATAATGTTTACCATGTTCACCATCTATGTATAGTATTTGCTAAATAGCACTAACAAAACTAACAAAATGTACAGCTGATGCTGATGGGAATTCCATTAGTTTTAATACTGGAAAAAGTGAACATTTGATGAAAAAGACAAAGTGTGAGCGATCCCCAGAGTTATAACAAGTCATCCTGTGTGAAACATGAATGTCATGGCAGTGACATGACTTTAAGTATTAGGTGAGAGGATCACCAAAGTCAGTAGAATTCATCATCTGAGTACTATAAATGCCTGTATCAAAATTAGATGTTATGTATGCTGTAGATGTTTAGATATTTCAGTGGATAAGTGAAAATGTATCCATCTACTGGTGGCGCTGAATGAAAAGTCATTTAGATTCATCCTCTCAACACTATGAATGTCAAAATGTTTTGGCAATCCATCCAATAGTTTCAATTCAAATCAGCTTTATTGGCATTCATGTATAACAACAAATATTGCCAAAGCTATACAATTAATTTCATACATTTAATTAAATAAGTAAATAAAACAGTTAAAGTTGTGTTTGTGTGTGTTCATAAAAAAATAAATAAATAAATAAATAAATAAAATAAAAAATAATAATAATAATAATAAATATTTTAAATAAAAATGATGTACAAATAAGTATTAAAAATAAAAGTAAATAAATAAAACAGTAATATATCTTATAGTTGTTAAAATATTTCTGTCTGGAAGAAAGTAGAGGACCGACCAACACAACAATGCTATTCATAGAGCAATGCTGCTAGCTTGGCTAAAATCCTTCAACCATACCCAGTCTGAAGTAGTGTTGTCACGATACTGAAATTTCTAACTTCGATACAGTACCTTGAAAAATATCGATATTCAATACCATTTTTAATACCACAGGGAAAATTGACACAAAATTGATAAAATTACTGAATTTCACTACTAAATTATCTAATCAACTTATCTTAGTAAGTGCAGTTAAAAGTACGGTGTGTGCAGAACAACATCAATTAATTTACTTCTGACCTTAGTCAAAAGTATTTTCCTAGCAACTGAAACTGGAGTCCTCAGTCCTCAATGCTTACAAGTGGGCTTGCTTGTTTCCTTTGCCAGCATTCAATCACAATTGACGAGTACTAACTAATCACAGCACAGTACAGGGCACAGGGCGCGACTTGTCAAAACTTCTGCAGGAAAAAAAAATACACGATTCAACCAGAGCGAACGAGACGAGTCAACAACGCTGTGAGTGACAGGAAGTGGGACTACGTGGGCGCTGCAGCGACGTGGGTGTCAACTCGCCATCGGGAGGAGAGAAGTGAAGCGCATTTTCAGTATCGATACTGTGGAATATAAGTATTAAAAACTGTTTTTTAATACTTATATTTAGAGTCGATGTACATCATAAAATCGATATTTTTGAGAACAGTATTCTGAAGAACAGTAAATTAACTAATATCCGCTGGAAGATTTGGTGAATCTATTTGAACTGCAACTATACAGTATGTTGTATGTTTTGTTATGTCTGTCTTACTGTTGAAGCCGCCAGCAGCAAAACAATCAATCAATTTAATTTGCTCTAATCCCAAATGTGATTTGAGTATTCACACATCTTGCCCAATATTGAAATATGGGTGAAGTTTAAAATGGAATGACCCAATACACACACGCAAAAAACCCAGCAAGGATCACCTGAACATAGGCAAACAATTTTTTCCACAATGCGCTACAATTCAACCCTGCCTGAGATCTATTTCAGTCCTCAAAATGATTCACTGTTGTACAGCTGCATCCCCCTTGAGAGTGCAGTGGGTCTCACAAAACACTTCATCAGTTTTACAGATGCAACCACCCGGGTTCCTATTTACTTCAGTCTGTTTCCATTCACCACCTGATATATCTAATCACATCTTCCGGGCAGTCCTGTCACTCTCTTGTGACCTTCCTGCAGAATGAGGACACACAATAAGACAGGACAGAATGGGGAAACCACGCACACTCAGAGTGCTGCACACACACACACAGGATAAGGAGTCTATATGTCATCACGAAAGACGCGTAAACAGGAATTGAGGGACAAAGTTCTATGTAATCTCTCTGTTCCAGATGCAAAATTCATACAAACTGACAAACACCCTTTCTCACACACACTGTTGTCTCTAACAAAAGCTAAACCATTTGGGCTAACTCAAGTCCTCTGATGTGAAGAAACCCCACGGAGCCACACAGACTATACAAAACATTGGGTGCCTAAACTCACCTTCACTTCCCCCGAGGTGTCTAAAATGCACACTGGGCCTGCGCACACTTAGACTTCATGATATATTAAGCCATAGGGCCTTCATTTTTAGTACCCTAAAGTCGTTTCAGACATTGACTCTCGGTAACAACATAGTCATCTCTCTCACAAATGAATGAAGGAATGAATATTTTTCACACAAATAATGACTGAGTTGATGGTAAAATCATAACCATAGCTACTGGAGGAAAAACAAGACTGGGTCCAACCCTAGTATGTACACTCACAGGCCACTTTATAAAAAGGTACACCTTTCTAGTACAGTGTTGGACCTCCTTTTGCCTTCAGAACTGCCGTAATTCTTTGTGGTATACTTTCAACAAGAAACCAGTTTGAGATGATATAGGCTCTGTGACATGGTGCATAGTCCTGTTGGAATCAGAAGATGGCTACACTGTGGTCATACAGTGATGGACATGGTCAGCAACAATTCTAAGGTAGGCAGTAGTGTTTTAACGATGCTCAATTGGAACTAAGGGGCCTAAAGTGTGCCAAGAAAATGACACATCACACCAGGCAATGTTTCTCCAATCTTATATTGTCCAATTTTGGTGAGGCTGTGTGAATTGTAGCCTCAGTTTCCTGTTCTCAGCTGACAGGAGTGGCACCTGGTGTGGTCTTCTGCTGCTGTAGCAAGGTTTGACGTGTTGTGCTTTGATGGTATTCTGAATACCTTGGTTGTAACGAGTGGTTATTTAAGTAACTGGTGCTTTTCTGTCATTTCAAATTTGCTGCCCATTCTCCTGTGACATCAACAAGGCATTTTTGCCCACACACTCACTTGATATTTCCTCTTTTTCAGACCATTCTCTGTAAACACTTAAAATCCCAGCAGATCAGCAGATTCTGAAATACTCATACCAGCCTGTCTGGCAACAACAACCATGGCACGTTCAAAGTCATTTAAATCCCATTTCTTCCCCATTCTGATGCTCGGTTTGAACTTCAAGTTGTTTTGACCACGTCTACATGCCTAAATGCATTGAGTTGCTGTCATGTGATTGGCTGATTAGCTATTTGTGTTAATAAACAATTAAACAGGTGTACCTAATAAAGTGGCATGTTAGTTAACATACAAATAGTCAGTGGTAGTGTCTCTAATGTCAATCTCTGGATACTAAATGTTCATCTGAAATTTTCTGTAATGCCCCAATAAAATAGTTCTTAAAGTGTATTAAAGTAGACTATTTACATAAGATGGTCAAGCTAAGTTTGGTTGAAAAAATGTTTAAATACAGTTGAATGATGAACAATACTCCATTCATATATTAAGATGTCTGACTTGAAAGAGAACCCATTTTAAATGGTGCAGTTAATTTTTTTAAATAAACTAGAATATAGCGTGACACACACTCACATACCAGTCAGATCAAGTAGATTAGATTGTTTTATTAGCCAAGCGACATTGCTGGCGGAATTTGTTTTCTATATTTCTATATTTAATACCAATGGCAGAGTTTCAAACCAAAATCACCAGTGGAAGAAGCCCAGCCTGTCCTGAGAGACAGCTGGTTAGCTTGCCAGAGGCCCATGACGTCATCAGGCCTTAGCAACAATGTAACAGTAAAGTTAGCAGCGTCAGCTATGGAATTAACACCTTCAAAACCTAAAACCTCCAATGTGTGAGAGCATTTCACTCTCAACTCAGACAATAAAGACTGTGAACTGCAGCATTTGCAAAGCTGTCATCATCTTTGGATGATGAAGACTTGTCTTAGTAAGCTAGTCAGCAAGCTAGTTGAAATGTAATAATTGAAGTGGCGGCTAATTCGACCCAGACACCATTAAAAAAAATTAAAGAGTTTTGTGATTAGTTAAGATAGGGGACGCTTTATAAACTTTGTGAGACACTGTCTACAATGAAGTTATTATTTCCCCCCCTTGTAAATTCTTTGTATAAAAATATTGTTTCAGTTTGTCCCAGTATGTTGCAGTACCACCGTGTAACGTTCTGTCAACAGATAAATGATTTGCCTCGTAAACAATAGATCAGCTGCACAGATGAGTGCAACAAACAACGTTGCACGTACTGTTAATTCTATATAACGATATCCTGTTTAGTCCATGACAGAACTTGATTTCAGAGGAACATCCCGTTGCTGCAGGAGAAACTTTCATTATATTATGCGTTCAAAAAAAAAGATATATTTTTGAATGCAGTATTCACTGTATTGTCTTTATTGTTAATTAGAACATGCCTAAAACAACCTCAAGCTAAATTTAAAGGCTGATAGGTAAGTAAGAGGCACCGAGTAATTTTGCAAATCATAATCCAAACAGTCAATCAATTCAATTCAATTCAATTTTCCTATATTGGCATGACTGTTGAACAATATTGCCAAAGCATCATACATATAACATAACAATCATCCCAATACATATAAAATATCAATCACCCCCATACCCGTCAATCAATCATTTCAATAATTGATAGACTATCTGACCGTTGAGGAGAAAAAAAAATAGAGATTATGAGAATAAAGTCATAATATTAAGAATAAAGTTGTATTTTTAAGCTACATGTAAGGGGAAATATCTGAAGAGCAGCCTGCCGCCTCCATGCGTTAAAATGAGGAACGTGGGGACTCTTGAATTTTAACTTCAACATATAGGTTTCTTGAGAAACCACAAAAACTCATTTTAATAGCACGCAGATGTAACCAACGATAGCCTTGAAGTCGACCAAATACCAGCTATTTCCTCTTCCACACTAGGAAGGCAATTTCCTCCACGTCCGTGTGATTCTGTCTTCAGAATAGAAACAGTTTCTTGCATAGTATTTACAAAGTCCTGGTATTTATGATAGTTTGGTGCTGATGTGCCAAAAGATTTGCTATATTGTTATTTGTGAAACCTATACTGTGAAGTATAACTTCACATAACTCTCAACGTTCCTCATTTTAACCGATTGGGCTGCTCTTCTGATATTTAGAATAAAGACCCTAGAACAAAATTTAGACCCTGGTCCCTTTGGTGGAATCACAGTTCCGGGGTATATTTCCTTTGATCAAGACACGACTTTAGCTAACTTGCTTGCTAACTAACAGTTAGCAGGCTGGCTAGCTTGAAGAACTTTTGTGACCGTGATTATGACCGACTAGCATTTAAATGTTCATAGCTGGCTAGCATGTTAGCCATTGGCTCACCAAGTACAGTAGTTCATTAACTAGCCCTGCGAGTGGTACCTACATCAGCTTCTTCATGTGGCAGCAACTATTTTGTAATGACATGTGGATAAACCTCACTGAGCCTCTTTCTAATGTTATTGGTTGCATGTTTAGTTTGTTTTCACCTTTACTGTGAAATTCTAGGAAAACAGTGCATGCACACAAAGTACAGACACAGTAAGTTATAAATAAATACAAATGCAAGGCAATGAGTTACTCCATATAATGGCCCATGCCTATTGTTCAATTGTCTTAGAATGCATCTTAAGACTGCATTGCACCTTATTGTGCCAAACTGTAAACTTGTGTGTTAAGATGCATCATTGTAATCAAAGGTAATAAACATCATTGCATAAACATTATATGTGTGAACTATAATATTGAGTTGCAGCTAACTACCTTGATGTTGAAATCTTCAAGCACCAGTAAACCGTCTCAGTGTTAATCCGCCCTAATCAGATGGCTGCACGGTTTCACAATGTCACTAAAAGTACATATTTCTAGCTGAAAAGAGGGAAGTAGAAGTAGAAAAATATGGCGAAGGGGAGAGGTCAGACCTAGACCACCATCACTGGTCACCTATCTCCTTTCTGTGTCCCTTCACACATCAATTTACCTTGGCCAGCAGCCAATCAGATAAGACACTTTCCCTTTCACACCTCACTGTCACTGTGGTTGGATCCATGTGTGCAAAAAGTGTCCACAAAATGAACAGATGTGTCAAATGTGTGGGGAAAATTGGGTGACCAGTAAATAGTTTGGAATCACAGCGTAGGGCCAGGGACCTATAGTGACATCAGTGAATGAAATCATGGCAAATGATGGCTCTGAAGGTGAACAACTGCATTAATGCATGGCAGTGGAAATGGACTGATAGGCTTGTGGTGTGATGGAAAAGCAACCCCTTGCTTATTTTCTGTTAATACAAGCCCGAGATGGGACAGGTGAACAAACAAAGGTCTGCTGCAGATGTGGAACTCTGAGTCTGCTATGCGGAACAGCAGGACAGACAGACTCCTCATGCTGCCATCTCTGCTCATTTAAGTAGGAGCATCGATGCCCCAAAGTTGTGGTTTAAAGCCATGTATCTGTATGAGTCATATGTTTAACCAGCCTACATTATACAGACAGGTGGCATTACCAGGAAAAAAACTTGACCGTGCAAGTGTAGATACATGTCATTAAAAACATCAAGTAAATTGAAATGTTATAATTAAAGTCTACTGGCTACTACAGGTAGATATCCAGGTGAAGATGAGTGCAACAGAAGACATAACTAGGCCAGAGTGTAATGGTCAACATCACACTGCCTGTAAAACAGACTCATCTGTATCCATATCTCTGTATCTATAGATATAAAGATAAAGATGATCATGTGCCATTTGAAGAAGCAGCCAGGCAATCGATTTTAAACCCTTGTAAACCCTTCTACTATCTTGTGTCTGACAGTTTTATGTCTATTGGATAGCTGTAAATAGCCTAAGTACATGAGTTTTTCCCTGCCATACTGCATTAACGGTACAGTAAAAGTGCAATGTTTCTACAACCCAATGACATACTACCTTGGGCTTTTGCAGTAACATCAATTTAATTTTTTTTACTCACACAACTTAACAAGGTTTCCATCTGTTATACAGACAAAGCAAATACCTATAAAAGCTAAATGATGAGCATTAGGAGGTTGATAAAACATAGTCCTTTTTCACTATGCATTTGTCCTCCCTTTCTAACTAGCCTCTCGCTGGACAAATTGGGTAATAAAAATCTGTAAAGTGGGCAAGGTAGAGATGGTACCATCTGTTCAACTGGTATGTGGACTAGCATATCAGGGCTGGCCAGTGCCACGCAGTCTGAGAGGGACTTTGTCTGGAGGAGCGCTGACAGGCTGCAGGCAAATGGCCAGGGCAACCCTTCAGAAGTGAGTGTGTGTGTGTGTGTGTGTGTGTGTGTGTGTGTGTGTGTGTGTGTGTGTGTGTGTGTGTGTGTGTGAGAGAAGTCTACTTCCTTTTATCAAGGGCCTGTCAGTTCAAAGACCACTTAAATTACTGCTTGACTGTCCACCTTTATGTTTGTGTTGCAAACAACTGGCTGACACCTCTCTGATATAGCAAAGGTGCAGATATAAGTGATGCGACTGAAAGAAATCACAACAAAAACACAGTGCAATACAGAATGTGTCCCTGAGGGAACTTTGCCACAAAAAAGCACAAGGAAGAGCATTATTTAGACAAGTCAAATCACAATTTAGGCCTTAAAACACCAAAATCCCTACTTGATTTATTGTCTCCTGTGCCAGCTATGTCACTGTTTTTGTTGTTGTAGGAGGAAATTTGGGTTATCCTCAATACTTAACAGTCACAGTTTCCCAGGCCCGGAAACATTGGGGCCTTTTTTCAGCAAAACCATAAAGATATAATAGGATGTCTTAGACAAAGATATACTTGTGGTTGAGGTTTATATATAGCTGCCAGAGGAGAGGCAGAATTGGTGGAGAAACGAGGGAGGGTCTGCATTGTTCAAGCTGTCCGCAGTGGAAACTTTACTGTCGGTAGTGGAAGACCAAGTGATAACCCTCTGCACAGGCTGGGGGATGATAAGGCAGTGAATGGGACCACACACACACACACACACACACACACACACAACTCAGTACAAATGCACACATATGTGCTGGAAACTGGCAGAGGCCCAGTTACAATTTCAAAACAAAAGGGAAATCAGCAGGGAGTGGTCATACTCCCACCCAACAACTCACATCACATCAGCACAGTCGACAAGAGAGCTGCGACTAACCCTGCTTTCAAGCTTAGATTTGTTACTGTAATAAACACAATGTTCTCTCAAATTCTAGTGACATTATTTTCTTTTTTTAAACATTTGTGTCATTACATAAAAATCAAATTCCTTTGTTATTGACAATGAATTTTTGTTGTCTCACACCGTTATTTAAAAAATGTATCAAAAATACTTTCCATAGGCTTCTTTCACTGAAGACCTTCTGACACGTTATAATAACACATAGGTGTAGATAATGAAACGAAAGTTTGCTTCAGTTTCAGAGTCCTGGTTTAGACTTAAAATTATGCCTTAAGCTAATTACATGGTCTATGACAGCAATGCGCACAGCAAGGGGCAGCGTTTACAGCAAGATTAGGGGTGTTAAAGAAGGAAACGAGGAAGAAGAGGTTTTGAATCTGTTTATACATCTATTCACAACTGTGAATGTACTGTGCACGTACCTAGCTTGAACATTCATTCTTGACCTCGGAAACCTGACAAAATTTCTTCCAGAGCTTTCTGCAGCATCTCATGGCCTTGATCAGCAGATGGAGTTTGTTCAGTTGTAATGGAGAGTGAAGAAGCATTTATAAGTAATGAAATACTAAATAATGTAGTTGCACGTGATAACAGTGCTAGATGATTTGTCACTCATTGCCAGTACTATTATTATATATAACTATTATTATAGTAACTATTTATTATTTTTTTATTCTAAATACGAGGTATTCAAGAAAATTTGTATGTAATGTGTGTTATTAATAAAGAAAACATAAAAATGCTGTAGGCTTGCATTGTCCTGTGCGCATGTGTGTTTGTGTGTGCGTTATGTATGTGCGTTATGTATGCCCTATACAACCCCCCTGTGCAGCTGGCCCTGTGTTTGCATGGAGCATGTAGCACATTTGGTATCTGCTGGTGCAAAGACAGAGGAAGACAGATTGTCACAGTTCAGTGCTAAGGTGTTTCCACTGTTTTTGGCTATGGTAGACTTAACTGCATTGAGTATGTTGGGGACAAAAATACATTCAAGGTCCTCAACAGTTCTAGACCTACATTTTCTCCAGAAGCGAGGCTGAGAGTGGGAGGACTAATGATGCAGTAATTAAAGCAGGCGCCAAACACACCACAGCAGCTTGGTGAGGAGTAACACTCAACCCCCCGCCCTCCTCCCTGTACCACCACCACCACACCCCATGCAGCTGGCCCCTCTATTTGCATCTGAGAGAAGAAAACAACACGAGCATTCTGGATGCAGCATGAGAAATGACCAGCAATAGCCACAAAACTAACATTTCCATGCACTGTATACAAACAGTACACATCTACAGTCAGTATTCCACACTATGATTTCTCAAGTATAATAAATGCAAAGCTGAAACTCTTTGGAGTGCCATGTGACAAATAACAGGAGCCATCAAGCTATTTCAGTAGTGATGGAGAACCAGCAGCGAGCGTATATTAAGTGTGTGTGTTATGTATTACTCTATCAGAGTACATCTGCTTGCCTTAAATGGGAACCAGAGGGTGTCAAACGGTCAAATACTGATGTTCATTGGGAGGGAGTTTTGCCATTATGGCTTAGCAAGATGTTGAGAGAAACCAGACATAGTTCTGAGTGATGGAAGATTTACTTTTGAGCAATGTAACACTGACTGATGCATGTCCTCACTTTTTTATTCACCTAAGATGTATGTTGGTGACCAAATCATACCCGATATTTATAGAAGCACAGCATACTGTAATACCATCCAGGTGCTCTGACTAACAGCATGCTGACTCCAGAGCAGGAAACTCGAAAGAACAAGAGGCTAGAGGAAAAGTATAGTCATAGTCAGTACCAGGACCTGCTTAATGACTTGGCCAGACGAGTACTATTTCAGACAGGGGCCACTGTGGAAAAAAAACAATGGCCTTAACTGGGAAATATTCAACCACCGACGTGTATGTGCACCAGAGACAATAAGCACTCTCCATCAAAGGCTTAGAGTTAAATAAACAGCCGTCCTGCTGGGAATGTGCAGCTGAGTCTGTATGGGAAAAAGATAAAAGGCAACTGGTGAGTGTTGGTCTCTGCGGGGGATAAAGGGAGTGAGAAGAGAGAACAAGTGCAACCCAACTGGAGAACTTTGTTTTCTCTGGAATAATAAACTAGCATAATAACGCAGAGGATGCAAAGAAAGTGGACATCATGAGAGACTACAGCGCCTAATCCATCACAGCATGTCTCAGACTTTGCAGAGGAGGACCTGACATGTGACTCTCATCATATGCCCTGTGAGCAGACGCTACTTTGTAAAATGTGGCTACCCAAGGACAGCCACAGAATGAAAGTGAGGATTTTAAATGGGAAAGGCAAAGAGAGAGTGTCAAATCAGCTCACAGTAATTCAGAAGTAAGGTAATGTCCGTTGGTTTAAACTACCCTTCGGGTTTACAAAGCAATGTCATCTCTGCTCTGGCATATCTAAATATAAGGTGATGTATTTGATGGGGTCTGTCTTGCTTCAGGTACCAGTGAGGCAATGAAATACAATCAAGGAAGCTCAGTTTGAGTAATAGATCCATTCATTTGATGGCATATTAGACACCAAAACAGTGCACAATGGTTTATAATACAAAAGCTATATAGCTGCTACATATCATACGTGATTGGCCAACACAGCACCTTGCCAGATGACTCCGTTGTGGCAAAAGATGAGCCTGATTCAACTTTTTTGGCAGACAGAGTTGCATCTTTTTTATGCCAGAGGCCTCAGTGTTGGCACCCACTGCCTCTCTGGACTGGCCCCATTCTTCATGCAGAGTTAAAGTCGGTCTGAAAAAGGCCTTAGAGTTGCTGGTAGACAGATTTTCCTTTGAGAGCTCCCCTGTTTGCAGTCTTTATAGTAAGAGTACGGTCCTGTGGTTGTAGCTTCATATTTAGCTTACAGGCATGGTCACAAAAAGGTATCAGTTTTCTCATCTAACTAACTGAAAGAAAGCCAATACAAGTATTTCTCAAAATGTTGGAGAAAAAAAAAACATATAGTTAAGAATTTTAACTTTTACATTTAGCACATGCTTAACTTTAGAACTGGTTCTCAATATCTAACCCTAAATAATAAAATGCTAAAGGGTCAGTTAAAGGTGAGGACAGCTAACTCTGGTGTTCTCTGCACTCTTTAATAGTGGCTCATGAATACACTGAAATGAACAACAATCTTTCACACACAGCACCTTCTGTAAAAAATCTTTTATCAGCCCAACTGTATCTTGAACACAACAACTTACCAGTTTAGTTATCTCTGGTGTTAGTACACAAGGCAACAGCCACTGTTTGACTTGATTTTAACACAACAAAGGTCATGGATAACTGAAACATTAAAATTATATTGTTTCAAAAATGGTTACCCTTGGAATCATTTTCGTAAACCTTAATTCTGGACCTTCCCTTAATAAAGTCAACAATGGCGGGAGGATCGGTTTGCTTTTAATACAGCGCGGTTTGAGCTGTAAAAAAAATATGCAGTTTAATTAACATCGTCAAACAATTCCTCCTGTTTAACATGATAATGCTATTTCTGAAATTCATGAATTGAAAGTGAAGTGCTGCTGAGCCTGAGATAATGTCCTGAAAAGTCAGAGAAAATCCAGTCTGCAAAGCTGTCCCTTCCATTTATTCCGTCTGTAAAGATATAAGACGTCTGCGACCAACATTCGATGTTGCATCCTTTTTTATTAAGCAGTCTGCTTCTACAAGAGCACAGGCAGGATAGAAGCCATGGGTCATTTATTTCAGAAGTTTGGCTTCTATGGAGATAAAAGAGGTCTGTGCACTTCTGTAATCATTCACTTTGTGTGTCTCCCCAGCAGACTCAGTTGCTTAGAAAACAGCAGAACAGAGAAAAGCATGTGCACATGTTCATGTAAGCGTGTGACTACAACAAACACAGTTAAAGGCGTAAAACTGATGTCATCACAAGAGATCATATGTAAGTGAAGTGGATGTGGATGAAAACATAAGTGGACAGAAGGCCTGCTGTTACTGAGAGAGTTCTTAAACGCACACACTTTGGGTTTACAAGATGAAAATGAGCCAAATTCCTTTGATAAACAGCACTGACGCAAGCTAAGTACTGCACACAAACTGTGAACAGATTCCAGGTATAAATACCAACGGTTTCATGACACACCAATAAAATCATAAAAACATAAACCTCTTTCTGCAAACTATACAAAATTCCCTACTTCTCAGAGATTATCCAAAACCTGACTACAAAGAAACCAAAAAAAAAAAAATCATAGTTCTGGTTTTGTAAAGTATTCAACACGCCAGTTGTAACAAAGCTCACATGGTCTGCCTCAGCCAGAGTTTGATAACATAGTGAGAAGTATAAAAGAAGCTGTGAACTTTCCATCCGCATCAATATGTAAGCAGAGGAAAAAGGTCACGATTCTCATCACACGTGGACAGAGTTAAGAGGGGTTTCCACGCAAAACCTCATGTGCCGATTTCAGAAATTTTGATTTCAGCCTTAGTAAAGTTCTCTTGTTTCTATTTACAGTATAGTATGTAACCTGAAATATCATTAACATGACATGTAAGACAGCAAGCATGTGCTTGCCATCAAAACATTTGTAAAATCATAAACACACTTTGTTAGACTGTTAGCCTGATGGCTTTCTGCCCTGACAGAAAGATTGGCTTTAGTTTAAATACTTGCACTTCACCTAGGAGTGCAGAGCCTTCCTTTCTTTATACTTTATGCTTTTGGCCTTCTTGCACCTTAGCGTCGACCTTCTCATAAGTGATTCACAAACGGAAGTATCTATTCATTAAAACTGCATGACCATTGAAACACAGACCAAAACTTCATGTTTCTGTAAACAAGAATTTCCAAGTTTCTGATGTGTCAGTTTGCCCAAATCCCAAAAATTAAAAACATATTTCCTTACTTACCGCTCGCAGTACCATGCAGATACTTTTGGTTTTTGTCATGAGGTTTTAACTATCAGACTTTGAAACTTCAACGTGCGTAGGCAAAATTCTATTCATCTTCAGTGTACTGCAGTGGCTGCAGATATCTCAGACAAAGCAATCTCAAAACCAAAACAAAGCTATACATATAGGTAGATACAACAGTCGAGTGAGATTGTTTGGGATTTGGAAGAACTGGCCCTGTAAGGTTGAGCTAGAATTTAATGCATGCTAAAAACCTAAGAACTGAAGTGCTCAAACCAGAAAGTGTTATTTTAAGACACTATAATATCTTAACCAGTTAAATGTGACAAGTATTTTTACAAGGAACAAAGAGAAAGACTCTGGCACGCTTTGTCTAATGAAGCAAAATCAATTAAACATATGATTGGAAAATACCAAAAATACACCCAACATTGACTAAAAACACAACTAACATCCTCAAACACAATGAATGACTTAAAGGGAGAGTAAGTGATTCTGCAGGATAATGGTTGATACCTGAACTCAAACACACCCCTTCCCTTCAGTGCTCCCTCAGAAGCTCCGCCCCCAAATTTTCAAATGTCAGAGGTTTCTCCAGCATGGATACGCTTTTGCCCTTTCCTATAGCTTTCTTCTCAGTTTATACTCTTCTGAAATTCTCCTTCATCACGGTGCCTGGAGTCCAGCAGGTTTGAATGTGCCAGTGTATAGAACTCTCTCTTCCACTGCAACCCTCTACCCATCACTGCACAATGTTGCCGATTGGCTGGAACAATGTTTTTGGCAAGGCCCATACTGCTTTGTTTCCATTTAAAGAGCCAGGGCTGTGCAGGAAAATCAGATTTTTTTTTCCCTTACAGCACACATAAAACAGAGCTAGCAAACCGCAAGGAAATATTCACTAACAAAAAGTGTATTTGGTTACAGTCACCTACAATCCCTTTAATAGCCAGGCATGTCTATACATGCAGGTATAGTTTGGGAAATCCACGTTGTGTGTACTGGCTGGGGATCTGAGACACAGAAACCTCTTTCAGATAACTCCCCTCTGCACATCAACTAACATTCAGCATACATGTGCAGATGTCTCATGTCTCTAACTTCCACGAATGTCTCACCGTAGTGGCATTAGTGTGCTGTGGGTCTGACATATTACCACCTAATCAGCCCTGCATGTTTATGAGCACAGAGCATTCTGCACTTAACCCGGTTACTCAACTAACCTGTTTTTGTGCTGACAGGATTACATGCCATTCAGTACATGGGTTAGATTAACCCAATTACAGCTTATACACCTTGCTAAAATACCACATTTACTTACATATTAAACATGTTGGCTCGGAAACTTTTGGTACTGTGTGGTTGTCAATGTCTGCAAAAGTCAGACCCCCACCACACATCAATTTGATGGCAACAGAAAGTGGCAGCAAGCAGTACGAATCAAATGGTACACTTAATTAGTTGGGAGCTGTTAAACATCTCCTGTCTTTTACATTTGACTTTAATCAGCCTTGTCAATTACAATGGATTTGTGCAACAATCACCAGAGGTGACTCTGACCTCATATCCTAAGAGAAAAAGATCCAAGGTGACTCGGATAAAAAATGACAACATGACCAAACATAAGCAGAAACAACAACTTGATATGGATACTGGCTAAGCTCCCATGGCATAGGGACTGAACCTACACTGTTGTCTCTTCAGGGAATCTTATGAATGACTCCCTTCCTCATCAGTGGGAGTGGTGTCCCTCTCTGGCTTTCCCATCCTGGATAATTATGGCTCTTGGAGTAAACCCAAGATCCCTTACTCTGTGTCGACACTCCCACCTTTATCCCAGTTTCTTATCTGGGTCCAATGGGGCCCAGCTACTCATTGTCACGTTCTGCTTGCATACACGTTGTCGAATCCTCCTGCACGGGGTGAATGAACCCTGGAAAAAGTTGGCTGTGTCGACCCACTGTCTCATGTCTCTGTGTCTCATATATTACTGAGAGCTGGTGTGTATATGTGTCTCCATATTCACATAGACGTCTGTGAGTGCGTCATTTCCCCTGAGAGACCCCCACTATAAACTCTCCTGGCTGGTTCAATGAGTGACTGCTTATTTTGCTTGGTAACATCAACAGCTCAGTACAGCCGAGAGGACAGATTGTTCTCCACATCAGCGACACAATCATCTCCACACCTCTGCTGGTGTGGGCCTGAACAGACTCTCTTCGGGGGGGGCATGGTAACCTGACTCAGGACCTAGGAGGTAGAGCTCAGATAAGTGTGATGTTAGCACCAGTCAATCACAACAGCTCTCAGAGTTTCTCTCTGCTTTCTCTACCGTTTAATCCCACCTAGCATCAGGATTGTGCATCTTTTGATTCAATTAAGAGCCGCTAAAGAGGGAGAAAAGCTTTCCTTGGTAGACAGCTTCCTGACTTTCAGTTAGAAATCTTGTTAGCTCAGTTGCTAGTGGGAGAGAAAGTTTACAGTTTATTTATGTAAATTTGTATCACCAAGTCAGTCTCATAATGGTCTGCAAAGCATTCCTCTTGTGGAGAAGTTTATACTCTGACAGAGGAACGCTAAATAAAACTGGATCTGTGTTGCATCATTTATTTAGAACTCTTTTCCCTGAACCATCAGCCCTGTTGATACAGCTTGCCATAGGTCGCGTGTGTGAATTTGATTATCAGAGTTACCTACAGATGGACAAATTGGAAAAATTTGTGCCCCTCATAATGGATATACTGAGTGCAACGATTATATTGAAATGAATGCTATCTGACGAGATATATTTCTAAGGTCAGAATTCCAACTTTATGGAATGATTTTTGAAAATTTAAATGATGTAGTTTCCCCAAATTAATTCAGATAAATGCTAAATATAAAAGGCCCAAAATGGCCATTGCAAAGCAGCTCGTAAAGGAAGTGGTGACATCAAAAGGACAGTACGCTACTCCTCCTTTATGTAATGTCATTTTTTTGTATGCCATTTTGTGGAAGCTAAGTTAGCAGCTGTCACAGTGAGACACTGTAACAAGTCAGTGAGTCTGGCATATGAGAGCGACTGGCCCGTGTGAAGAAAACCCAGAGCACTGAGTGACGCAAAACAACGGGGCTAACCTCTCATAAAAGAAAAAAAAATCCTAGAGGGACCTCAACTTTTACCCTAGTGACAGGAGTGGTTGTGAGAGGCTTGACTCTGTGCAGAGTAGCTTACAGCTACGGGGCTTTCCTTAAAGACTTGAACACCATCTTCTCTCTCACTCTGCTGTAGTAACAACATTCAAAATATACCTTACACTTTTTTTTGTGTGTGTGTGGTGTTGTTTAACCGACAAACAAGAGATTGCAACATCCACATTCATGGGTTAAAGTAAAAGCATTTACTACAATCTAACACACATGGTGTTATACCACTGATCATTTTGTAGTACCATAAATTATTCTAGATATTTTCAGCATCTTCAATAATATGGATGTTTTTAATCAGTACTAAAATGACATTGAGGTATTAAAAAATGATTTGTGGTGATAACCAAATTCTGAGTATAACAACTCATATAAGTAACAGTGTTACTATGTTAAGAGACTTAAATAAGACATTACATTAAAATAATTTCTAGGGATGACACCTCCTGGTAGGTTGGCTGTTGGATTCATTATTTTGGGGGTGGGGGGGGGGATTGATACAGACCTGATGTATTTTATTTTTCAGTGATAGGCTATTTTGTGTTACAAATGTTTTGCTGTTTGGGAACACTTCGGTTTCCTAGTGAAATACAACAACGGACAATTCGATAAGACAAAAGCAATGGGCCGACATCTCTAACTAGTGATCAGATGATTTCTGCCAACACGTCAAACTTGCTAACTCACTATTGGTATCACACAAAGGGGAACATCACTGCAAAAAGGGAGAAAAACAAAAATGAGCACAGTGCAAATGCCTTTCGGCATTTACACAGACTTTAGACTTCAGAAAAGAGCAGGCCTTAAAGCTGGGATTGATAATGCTCATAGACGGTATAAAAGAAGAAGAATGCTGCACTGTAATCCACATCATATATTTTTTATTATATTTTATTAGCTATATGTGGTATTGATTTGAGAATATTTTATTTAGTGGAAAAAGTGGTAGTAGTTTGCAGCAGTATTTTATTTATTTATTTTTTTTATTTTATATAATTTATTATGTGTAATTTAGAAGTTTAAAAAAATGTAAACTAATTTTGATGTTTACAAAAGTTTATAACAAACCAGCAGCTATTTAATGTCCATTTTTTTCTCTTACTGTACCGAAAATAAACTGAAGCGTGACTTCACAACCAAGGTACATACCAAACAGAGATTTTTGTGTACCGTTACACCCGTAATATCAACTGTCAAATATCATCACATTGAACATATATTATTCATTATAATTAACAATTGCCAATGTGGGATCCTACGTACTGGTGAGGAATATGTTCAACTTTTCGCTGCCTGCTGGTGGCAACTCTTAGCTCTTTCCAACATCTTTTCCTTTTGAAATTCTAATTCCGTGTTATGACAGGATGGAGGAGGGCAGAGCAGGGAGAACACCAAAATAGCATCATCTGATCTTTCTTTCATAAACTTTTCCACTCCTGCAGCAACACACTGGAACAGACTTTGGCAGAGGAAGAAACGCAAACTCGAGCTGTCAGATGAAGTATTTAGTCACAGTCACTGCTGTTGAGCTTCTCCTTATAAAATTTGAGCTAAAAAATCTGGAGAAAACATGGAGAGCTGGACACGAAGTAAAGACTCGATATTAAGAATAAAGTCCTTTGCTCATTGTTAGCTTCCTCCATTTTAACCTCTTATCAACGCAGCACCTTGTCTGGTATCACACATTTGCACTACTTTGCCAATACTATACACATCCTACATGCTCAAACACATTATAGAGTTAGGGAATTCACTACCATCAGTCATGTGACTGAAGACTAAATATAGTCTCCAGGGTCTTCAAATGTTTAGGAAAATACATTTTAACCACACTGCTCCTTACCACTAATGAGATGCAGAGGAGTAAGTTTGGTACTGACAAATACTTCCCAACCCGACACACACACACATACAGACACTGTATAATAAGTCATCGTGGCAAAATACTAGGAGCGGTTTATGCACAGCTTCTAGGTTGAAGTCAGGAAGGACTGTCTTTTTCTATTTTTGCAGGTGTAAATATGCCAGCTCAGTGGGGTCCAGGCTGTGATATCTTGAGCTAATGAGCTGTCAGTGGACAGGAGAGGGAGAAACAGAGGTAGGAAGAGGGGGAGGAACAGAGACACATGATGAAAAATAAGTCTGAAGACCAAACCCACACGGTGGGCAATACATTAGCATATGGTCAACTTGGCTCTGCAAACAAGAGGAGTGTAATCAAAAACAGAGTTGCTGTAATCAAAGGAAAACAACAGCCAGTAACCAGTGTTTACTGCAATGAGAACACTTGAGGTGAATGTAGGGGCCATCACCAGGACACTAGAAACAGAGAGGAGTCTACCCACATAGCCGTCGAAAGTGGAGCAACACATCACCTTACATCCTCAACAATAAAAGCTAGCTGGAAAGTTGGCATCTGTTTGTCAGATTTTAATCATTTGGATTAATCCAACTGAGCTTTCCAGCTGGGAACTCTCCAAATGTCATGATACGATCTCACAGATACTGACAGCAAGCCAAATTTACCAACAGAGATCACATCGCGTACTAGGATACTCGAGTCACACCTATAGTTTGTTTTCTCTGGACCAAACACTAGCGGAAAAGTTTACTTTGATACTGTTTTTGTTGGGTTTATTTAGGTTCAAACTGCACAAACGCAAGCGAACTAAGGAGGTTACGGAGGTTTTGGGTGGTGGAAGATCAAATCAACTGGATTGGTCCCTGAAAGTGAAGCATGATGAACGTATCTGCAGAATAAAGTTGATTATCATTATCATAATCATTATCATTGTCACAGGCTTGTCTGAAATATAGCGTCTCAGATGTTAGGTTAGGAAAATTTGAATTGCAGGTGGTAGCTTGCATGCAGCACTTTGGCATTTAGTTTTTTCAAGCAGGAATTTCATTGTCCAAACTTTCCATTGTGGAGGCGTTGCCCTGTCACTGGTTTGTTGGTACAGCAGATTAACTTTACTCAAGAACTATTCCGCCATCCTATTTCAAAACAAAAACCTGCGCCTCAGGCGTCATGGTGCATGTTATTTGGTGACACCCAATTTCAGCCAGCACGTTGTCCACCTGTTTAAACAAACCAATGCTGAAAGGAAAAACACTCCAGAGCTCTCCAAACACATTTGATGGGATGGGAACATGCCCACATACTGGCACAAAATTTCAACCGGAGCTGAACCAAAGTGACAGTTATCTAATGTAATGACTCCATCGTCAGCGCTTCAGGTTGGTGCAACAGGCCTGCATGACTTATTTGTAAGGTACCACCATTTTTAAAAGTTTTAAAGCATCTCCTGAATCAACAAAGCTTCTTATTCATTCATGTGTTCGCTAATCACTCCCCTTTAGCCATTAGCCCGCATGACAACAGTTGCCAGTAATGCAAAATCATTAATTGGCTTCCCGCAGTGCCTTCACACTGTGCCTCCAGGATGGGAGCGGATAATAAAACTGAGCCTGGGAAGGAGATATCCTAAGGCTTGGAGGGACTTAATGTATTATGCAGGATACTTTATGTTAAAGCTGCATCGTCATCAGGCAGTCATTTAATAAGCCGTAACTGTTTCAGCACAGGGTCAACGTGTAACATTCTTTGTCCGAATTAAGAAAATTTGGGACTTGGGAGGTCCGATTTTGAGCCAGTGAAAGTGATGGAGGCTGAACGTTATCACTTGAAGATTTAAAACTAAAAGCCCTGTCTAGCAAAAGATCAGCAATACTCAACATGGTTTAATAAATTAATTGGAATCAGAAACAGGGAAAGATTTCAGTTCAGGGACATCTTCTACGCCTGGTGATTCACGTTCTCAACACTGGCGAACCTGTTTAAACGATCTATAGCACATGGTCTAAAGCTAGATGTTGCTAGTGCATTTAGGTTGTGTCCATCTCCACTCTTGCTAGTTAAACTCTGCATAATCTGGTCTCAAAGTAAAGCACAAGGTGCAAATCATCATCAATCATGTGTTGTGGGGATAACATGAATTCATTGTCATCTCCCATACCCTTTAAAAGAAGAGCCAACTGTGCCTGCATCTGGTGCATTGCTATTTAAATGGTGGAAGAATGGCACATTATAAAAACCATAATAAAATATAAATAAATAAAAAAGTGGGATACAGACTCACCGCAGAGAGAAAGAGGGAGCTCGCATGGAAGAGCGAGAGACAGCCTATCATCATGAAGCCTAATGTTACTCTAAAGTTCTGTGGTTTGTTCAGTGTGAAATACTATAACTACAGAGACTAGAGTCTCTTTTAACAGTGACAGATCCGAGTTATATATGCTTGTCTCCTCTATGAAACATCTGTATCCTCACTGCGATGCATTATTAACTATGATGAAACTAGAGCCCGCCTATGCAGGAGCATCTCACTATCTGAATAACACGCCCTTTATATAGCAGGAAAAAACTGACTTGACTTTAGAACAGGTTTTTGTTGGTCAATGGCACATCACTTGATTCATATTTAAAAATCAATAGGATCCGTTGACTTGACATCCGTCAACAGATCCCATATGTCTCCAGCTTAAGTCTCGTTGTCATTTACATTTCAGTGGCTGCTTGCTTGTTGCTCTGTTTAACTAAGTTACCTTTAAAGGTGAACCCAGCTGGTTTTAGAGCGGCTCGTTAAGTAATTTAAAATGTAAATTAGCAAACAGACAATCAGGCTTTGAGCTGGAGGGGGTTTATTTACCTTAGAATCACAAAGTGAACATGTGAGACTCATCAAAACGAAAATAATGGTTAACGCTTGACAGCTCTTCTAAACATGGGAGAAGCCAATGTTTGCTGTCATAATTAGATTCACTGAGGATGGCTCAGAGGGCCCATAATGGAAAATGACTTGCGCTTGAGGTTGATTGTCTGTCTTTTGCTTTAGATGTTTAAACAATACCTGATAACTGGAATCAGAGAAAATACAAATGGGCTGAATCCAAGCACGAAGAGGCTGAGCAGCAAATCAGCCGTTTGAATGTCAAGGCCTGAATACTGTTGAAAAAAAAAACTTGGACATTGAACTGTAAGACAGCATCTTGGAAAAATATTGCTGTGGGACACAATAGTTAATGCAGGCACTAAGACTGGCAGAGTTGTGGGTTCTGTTCCCATTGGGCCACCTACAGTGTGCGGGCACAACCATGGTGCTGCATTGCAGTTTGTGAATTCACCATCTGAAACTAGGGCTGGACAATAAAACAATAATTATAGCGATATATTTTTTTTCAATAATAATATAACAAATGTTCAATAAACATTCAATAAATGTTTGATTTGATTCACTTGAATCACACATGAATCAGGACTGAATTTTTTATTAAGATGTTTATTTTGTTGAGGAAAAAGGACAGGAAAAAAAGCTTTTAATTTTACTCGAGTGCATATTTGTTGAAAAAGATTTTATCATAATTGTTTCAGATTTGTAAAGTGATCCACTGTTTGGAGTCAAATGTTTGTCAAGTTCTGATCATAAAGAAAAGTTTAAACCACAATTAACATAATTGATCAGGTTTCTTCAACTTCCACTGTGGAGCAAAAATCAGCCTTTAAAACTCAAAAGAAATAACGATTTGATACTTATCGTGATAATTATCCATAATGAAAGATATGAAGATTTTTATCATGATAACATTTTTGGCCATATCGTCCAGCCCTATCTGAAACACTGTATTTTTGTGGCGAGATGCTTAAAACTGATCCACAGCAATTTTAGCTATTGTGCTCTATTCTGTGGGATCACTTGATGCAAAGAATGTTTTACTTTTTAACAGCAATGGATCTTTAAATAATAAATGCTCAAGTTATATTTGCTAAAACTTAGAAATGAGACAGTATTTTACTTTAAATACTTCGAAATATGTTTTTGCCATTTAACTTTCAACTTAAACTGCTCAAATAAATAAAAATGACTTAAAGTGAAGCAACTCTTGACTGATGCAGTATGTCATTTCTACAGTTCCTATTTGGTAGAGTTATCTCCATTTCAGATGAAGGACAGAGCAAAACATTTAGCCTATGTAACTTTTTATGCCACAAATTGTGGTTGTAGGATAATAGTATACGCTCAAATGTAGTCAGTAGCAAAAATAGAGAATAGTCATAAAGTCAGCAAACTGACTCCATAATGTCAGTTACACAGCAATATCTATCGAAAATTAGCTAACACTAGCCAGCATAAGGTCATGGTCATACCACACCACGTAAGGCTGTAGCAGCAAAACCGAGTGTACTGAATTATAAAAGGAATAGTTTATTATCCATGAATTCCACTTTACATTTGTTGCTTTACACTTTTTGCTAAGTCTTGCTTTAGAGCCAATGCAGAAGTAGTGAAAGTAGAGAACAAACTGACTGTCCGCTTGTGTGCAGTGTGCTCTCTGCAAGCTCCATATACACTGCGCTGAGAAATTTGATCTGCGCCTTAGCCAAAAACTGCAAAACCGAAGGTCCAAAGTTCCAGGGGCAAAATAGCACACAGCGAACATCGGACGATCCTAAACTTATTGATCAATCCTTGACACCTGTCCACAGTCACCCTGTCCCCTTCACCATAAGGTACCCCTTTCTCCTACACCTTCAATCAACAAGGAAATAAATATATTTCACATTAAAAGGTTTTAATCTATACTTGTAGAGTGGCACTCCTTGTTCAAACACACCACAACTGCATGTTGAGGCGGTTAAGAGCGTTTACATTTCTAATGGCTGTAAACAGAGGAGGCTGCAGCCATGTAACTTGAGTTGCTATGAGGAAAGGAAAGTTTCAAAAAGCAAATTTTCCATCTAGAGATCAAATTTGGGAACATACCTACAACTTTAGAGGGCGTGATGCATTTTATATTGTATCTTCAGGGTCATGCCGCTATAACACAGAATCGTTTTATCTACAACAGGCCTAAGAGTGAAAAAAAAACATTAAAAGAAGTACACAAAGACTTCATTCAACTCATTTATGCATCGTGAGGGGTACGAACACACTGCACATTATAGATGGCCTTGTCTATGACCGGCGCACCAACTCATAAAAGGAATTTCTAATGTGCATTTTGCCTCAGTCTTTTAGAAGTCTGGTGTAGGGAAAAAAATTCAACAGTCACCCAAAGCGTGCTGCTTGTAAGAGGCAGGCTATTTATAGGCTTACTCCAGTGAGGGAGACAGCTCTTCCCTCATGTTTGGGATCAGCTCTTCACACTGGCGAAAGGAGGGAGGGAGAGGGGGAATCTATTGACACAACACTGAAAGTGACACAGTGTTTCAACGGGAAGCTTTTAATCATAACAGTTACACTTTCCACCATAATAAAGCGCCGTCAGGTACAAAGCTACAGCCTAACATAGAAACAGCCAAGAGTCCATGACAGCTACGGGCATATGACTCAACAACCTGCACAGACACTCATTAGGAGGCTGACACACCTATTTTTCACACAGAGTATGCTTTTGCTTTCTTCAGCCAAGAAAGCAAGTGGCTTTATCTAGAGTGAATATTTGAATGCTGCTTGTTCTCATAATTATGCAAATAGGATGTTGGTGAGTGTGCAATCTCAGCTGGCATTGGTGTTATTCATGACACTGTCCACTCTAGGAAATACCTTACCTCTTGCTCAGCGAGTTACAGCAGGGCAGCAATGACATGAATGAAAAAAAACAACAGGGAGGTGTACAACATGGGCTAGCTCACTGTATGTTGATGGAAAACAAATAAACTCTATTGCCCTTTAAAAGCGTATGGGATGTGCTTTCTCAAAACAAAAAAACTCATTTAACTTACATAAGTTTGGTTTTATTTGCTGTGGTGCACACAAGCAGATTCACATCAGCCTAAAAGGTGGGTGAGCTCTGCAAAGGTAAACTGCCTGATTACCTAAGATCTTAATATATACCTAACATCACAGAAAATAACCATTATGGTCATCATGGCAACACTACAACAGTTACATTAATAGTCACATAATTACGTTGCCATTCATACAGAACAGACAGAAGAAGAAGTGGGTCACCGCGTGTTTAGAAAACATTAACGTTACCCTTAACGCAAGGAGCTAGCATGTGTCTTTATGGTTATGACAGGCCCATGTGTTTATGTCTGAGTATAGGTGGTCGGGCTGCAGCACGCGACTTGACACACACGAGTCGTGACCAGCTGAGACGTTATTTAGCCTAACACGAAGACTGAGTTGACAATTTGAAGGAGGGAAAATAAAATAAACAAGTACAAACACAACACTGGTGTATACAGGCAGCCCAGACAGACCGCGTTTATGAATGGAGAAACTCACATCCTCGAACAGGGATCCAACGTTGGCTGTCACAAGCAGTATTCCTGTGCCTTGCGCTGCTGTCAGCTTCCCTGCCATAATTCTCTCTCGCAGGTGGGTCGGAGACTTGTAAAAAGGACTTTGTAGGTAAGCAGCGAGGGGGGGGGCAAACAAACAGAAGGCGGCGAATGTCTCACGAAACTGGTTATAAGACTGGGAATTTGCGACTGAAGCCGGGGTTGAGGCGGCTCGGCTGGAGCATATTTTTTCAGCAGTGGCCGTGCATCTACTAGGAGTTGCTTTGCAGTAGAAGGTCCGTTGGCGGCGGCGGCGGCGGTTAGCGTGCTGCTTCTCGTGCTACTTTTTCACGTTCAGAGCCATAGCAAAAGTTTCCGTTTTATTCCACGGCGAGTGCCCGGGGGGCTCTGGTTCTTTTCGGGTACGAGTGTCTCCCTAGCTTTGGTGCAGTGTAAAAGTCTCTCTCCGAAAGCAGGACTCTCTGCCAGGACCATTGCCTTCACTGTTTAGAGAGGATAGGCTGGAGTCCTTCGCTGCTCTGACGTCACCGTGCCAATGGAAACACGGGCTTTCTTAAAGGGCCAGCGCGCCGTAAATACAACAGCTCTTCATCTGATGCCACGGCGTCCATTATCGGACACAGCTGGACTATCCCATGGTGATGAGTGGTTCTCGTTTTTTAGTTTGTCCACAACTAACCACAACTGCAACTTGAGTTTGTTATAATATTAAACAACTGTGTTTTGTTTATGTAAGCTATTTTCATTTTTTTGTGTCGTGGACAATATTACATTTCAGTGAAATTTACATGTTTGTGGCATGAATAGATGGGGTGCTTTGCATATTTGCAATATTGCAAGTGTTTGTTTTTGAACTTTTAATGAACAGCTTCAAGGTCAAGAGACATCATCTACAACAATACAGCTTCCTTATCAGTGCATATTTGTCCATGGATGCTACTGATGCCTCATGTGTTTTGACAATGCAGGGTTCTTATCTGACACATAACCTATGGTGTGCTTGTTTATGTTTCAAACAGAAACAGAATGCATGGAGTCCACTGGCTAAGGTCACAGACCACCTGAAGATACCACCATAGATCAACTCATAGATTCCTATTTTTACTTTAGGGTGTGCAGAGATGAAGATCCCTTCAGTACTAATGAGGTTTTTGTAGGATTTCTAGCTTGAAATCTATGTGTAGTCACAACTATGAACTAGGTGGAAAAAGGGTGTACGATAGGTTTACAGGCCAGGTCTGTTTTTCTTACTGGTTTGAGAGTTTGTTTTATTCTTTCTTTGTTTGAATTTTTATTGTTTCTGGGATAGTTCAATGTGAAGAAGAAAATGCATTGGAGAGACTGAGAACCCTGTTCTGGGTCAGATTAGGACACAAATATCACTTTATAAATGACACATTTACTGTAGTTGGAGACATACTCCATAGCCCATTCGTGCCACTAAGATCATCTTGTCAAGTTGCACCTTTCATTGCACTTGTAAATAATAAGATGGTGGCTAAATTCCATTGAGCGGCTTCAGACAAACTATCTGTTGTTTACACATTCAACCAAAACAGGACTATCTGTGCATATCTGTGCAGTCTTCACTGTGTCTTTTCAAACATTCCATGGTATTTTTGCACTGTGGTCTCTTAAGCTTGCTAGATTTTAACATCAGCCTTTTAACAGTGGGCGGGTAATATAATCTTGTAAGCCAAGACTGCATGGGATTGCACATTTCTTTAAATAAACCATAACTGCTTTTGTTTGTAAAACCTAGACACAAAAACAGTAAGACAACATGGTGTGGTGAAGGTGATGTTTTTTTATTAACTGTTGAAACGTCATCATCACATCATTCCCCTGATAACCTCTATCATGTAGTGGATGCCTAACAGCAGATAGCTATCACACTCATCTACTGTATGTATCTAACTGGGCTCAATCAGCAGTCATTGGCAGACAGCTACAAATGTCCTGACTCAACGCACATGTCCTAACATGCTGTACTACAGAATTTAGAATATAATTGCCCTTTCCATTGCGTGATCAAAAACTGGCCTATTAAGGTTTTGGCAGGAAGATCTTGGAAAATGTCATTATATAATACAAGACTGGAAACCAAATCTGTGTGAATGACTGGATTTTGCCAAGGGTGCTCAAAGACATAGCCAAACCCATGTGTAATGAATTATTGTGAATGAGAAGAGATTATATCAGCCTTTTCCTGGCTTCACAAAACCTGTTTGTTGACAAACAAATTGCCTATCCAGCATTAGCTCACCTGTTTACTGACCCACGGTTTATGAATGAGCTGGGGAAACACAAGTAACTTAAATTTAAATATATACAACATCTGGCAGAAACACAGCATGACTTTTCTGCATCATTTACAGGCTATCATACATTAATTACAGCTATGCTTTTCACACTGCATGATGTGATCTCCTTTGATGATTTTGCGGGAGCCCAGGGCCATAAATAGCCTACTCCAGTCAAAGGTAGTTTGAGGTCAAACGCATAGGGCAGGCATGCACTGGTTAACACCGCGGTGAGCTCCCGTTTCAAGAGGACAGATGAGGTAACAGAATCAGCGAGAGTTCACTTTATTGAAAAAGTTAAATTAATCTTTCGGCCTCTCAATGTTGCTGTATTTTGTGTGAATTGAACTGCATGTCACACATTCAGTGATCTTCCAGCTGTGTAGAGATGACAAGAGGGGACGGCTGCAATTCGTAAATGGCTAAAGGATGGCTCGCGCAGCTATTATGTTAACAGCATCAGAGGAGTGTGTGTGTGTGTGTGTGTGTGTGTGTGTTTGAGAAGGTGGGGGAAATGATCATGGCTCACTAAGAGTCTTTGAAGACAGCTGAGAGATTATCGCCAAAATGAGAACGCTCACAGCTGTGTCTGGCATGGGAGAGAGTGTTTGTGTTTGTGTGTGTGTGCATGTGTGTGTGTGTGTGCATGTGTGTGTGTTTGTGTGCATGTCTGTGTGGGGGGGAGAGAATAGATGCGTATCTTGGTGACTCCCATGTCATGATTGTGTTTGCTTCAGTGTATGTTGATAATGATTCCCTTTCCCTTCAAAGGAAAGAAATCAGTGCCAGTTCTATTGTGTGTGTGTGTGTGTGTGTGTACATGTACAGATCTGACTGACCTTGAAAACAATCTAAACTAGGTAATTTATTTATATAATATATATTTAAAAGGTTAAACTCACCACTGTCACAGTAAACTAAGTACCATAGAGCACTACTGGAACATTCAAATGTATATCATGAAGTTAATATTTTGTTGCCGTGTGTGCTTACGATGAGTCATGCTGGGTCTGGATGACTGAGAGTTAATAGTTTTTCTCAGGAGGAGGCCGAAAGAAGACAAAGCTTAAAAAAAAAAAACGTTAGCGGTGTCCTTAATAGGCAGTAGAGGAGGGAAGAAAATGAGAAACAGAGGATGAGAAAGAAAGAGGCGCAAGGGGATGAAAAGTTGGTGCCTCGCTGCAAGTAGAGCTCAGCAAGCCCAGCATGAAATAACAAATTAACCTAATCTTTAGCTGAATAGTGCTACATTTTGGGAAATACCAGATAGTGGCCACACTGAAAATGATCTTTGGTTTTAGAAGCACGGTGACATAGTGACCACTATAGCGGAACTACTGTAGCCAGCTAACAGCTGAGACGCTAGCCAGTAGGGACATGCTAGCACTAGTCAGTCATAATAGCACCCTGGGCTTCTTTCTATTTCTAGTCTTTACTGGTCTGTCTACTCCCCTCTGGTATTTTATCTAGGAATTATACATCATTTCACTCAATACAGAGTTTCATTGAAGTGGGGGAAAAATTCCCTCTGAGCTAATGAACTTGCTTACTGCTTGCTAACTGTCTGTATTTGTACCATCGACTCCAGTTTCAGAACTGTCTGCAAACCATTCCTGTTTTGTGGAGTAGTTCTGACAGGATTGTAAAGGAACATTTTGATATATACTCTAATTTGTTTTCTTGCAGAGAATTAGATGAGAATATTAATACCACTCTCATTTTTATGATAAATATTTAGCACCCGCAGCTGGTTAGATAAGTTTAACATACAGACTGGAAGCAGGGGTTGTTTGATATTAACTAAGCTATAAAACTTATTTCTCCAGACCATCACTTTTGTTCTTTTAACCAGCACATATACTGCTTAAGTGAAAAAAGTTCTAAACTGCAAAGGATACATATTCCTCCTCTCTTCTTTCTCTTTTTTTATATCCATTGCTAGATTTCTGAACAGCTATCTTCTCTGTTTTCAAGGTGTCCTTAGCATTGGAAGGCTGTTTTACTTTAAGTGCTGTTTTTTTTTAATTATAAAGTCGTTTAACCTCTGTAGCAGTTTGATCTGCCGGTAGGGTCTGTCATACTTGAGTGGGAGGCTTGGATATGATGTCAGTGTGAGTCTCTGTGCTAGTCACTTGTGGTTTGTTGATTGTGGAGCATTGTCCTCAGTGTAGTACTTATTGACAAATATAGTGTTCCAGGAGTGTGTAGCTCCACTTGGTGATTTGACAACCGCATTGTTACTGTCTTTATGGGTTACCTTGTGTGGTGTCTTGTACAATGTAGAGTAAAACTTGTCCATCTTGTCTTGTTTTACCAGAACCTGATTGCCGAAAGTCACATCTGAGTATTTTTTTTATGTTTTTGTTGTCAGTGTATCTTTGACTTCCCTTTTTGTTTAAAATCTATGTATGTTTCTCTCCAGATCTCTTTGTCATGTCATTATGTCTAGAAGCTTTCCTGTGATTTTTCTTTTGAAGAGCAGCTCTTTCCTGTGGTGGAGTGATTGATAGACTTTCAGGTTGTGACGTATTTACAGAGTTCCTTCTTCCAGGGTAGTCCTTCAGCAATGTGTATCTTTTTTTAATCAGTAAAGTATGTTGCCTCTCCACTTCACCATTGGCTTGGTCCCAGTTTTCACATGTAGTATTCTGTTGACCCCACAGAATATTTGTCCTGGGAGGACATGAACTGGAGGCCACAATGAGATCCGACTGAAAATGTTATCTAGACTCTCGATCACATTGTCAATCTCGTACTTTCGAATGCAGTAGTCTGTAACTACCAATATAGAATGTCCTGTTGGGAGTTGGCTCAGTAAGTCGGCAGTGCCATCTTGCCACGGCCCATCTCGTTGTGCCGTAGGTTATAGCGTTCGGGTACATCAGGTCATGCCACTGTCTGGCAACTATGACATGATTTCACATTTTTCTTTGCAGTCCTATCCATTCCTGGCTACCATACTTTTCTCCTGAGGTACGGCACATGTCACAGGTGATGTGCCACAGATGTGTGTTTCTTTGGTATTTAGTTTACAAACCCCTTGAAACAGTTTGGGAATCTCTGTATCTCTGATTTGACATCTGTCACTGTGGATGTATTTGTACCCACTCAACACACCTAGCTCAATAGCAGTTGCCCCACTAAGAAGTGGCATGTCTATGTCCATATTTTACTGTAAACTCATATTTTCCTGTCAGTATTAGGCATTTGAACACACCTATTACTTGGCATCTGAGCATTTCCCATGTGTCCTCATCCATGTTACTTGATGAACCTGATTATCATAGCATGACTAGATCTACATGCAAGTCCACTCGCAGGGTTGGCTGGGTCCAAGTGAACTCCATGACCACATCTAAAGTACACTTTGTCAGATTTCTCATTTCCATCCCCGCAAGATTTTGGTTTCTTTATCTGGAAATATCCTTTCTTCATGTACATGCAGATCACTGTCTCTCTCCTCCGCGCTGCTGTTGTCGCTCACCTTTATTGCTGCCATCTGTGTCTCCACTCTCTCCCACTGCGCTGCTATCTCCAGAGAGCATGCCAACATCAGCATGGGTTCCTCAAACAACTTTTTCCGTGTATAATCCAAAGTGTATCTGCGCAGCACTGCGCAGATACACTTTGATTATCACTGTCAGCATTAAATGCATGGTCTCTAGCAGCCTGATGTGATCTGATTACAAAGGGCTGCATCATTTACCCCAGTTTCTGTATTGTCTTCTCAAAAACTTGGTACGTGAACGTGGTGTTCACTCGTGGTACGAAGTAGGCAGTCAATGTTGCGACTGCCGCATTATAATCCACTGGTTCTCCGGTGTTGAGCAGAGTCAAAAAAACATCCTTTAAATCAGTACATGTGTGATGTAGAAGTAAATTACTTTTCATTATTTTTGTCTTTGTGGTTATTAGTGAGCTTTAGAGGTGCTGGTGCTTTAGGGGGAATTCATTTTACCTTTGGGTTGTGCAGGTCTAGCAGCCTGCTTTCAGTCTAAATGTAAACTAAGCTAACTATCTCCTGGATCTAGCATCATATTAACTGCACAGACATAAGAGTCTTATTGATCTTCTCATCCGACCGAACTATATTTCTGATAAACTATCAATTCTCATGCAAATGCTAATCAAATGGCTTGAAGGGAAAGCAAGTGGAAACGGCAATTTATAGGACAAACATAGGTCTGTGTGCAAACACAGAACAACTCCGGTAATGTGTTCCTTGAGAGTCAATAAATACTACACCATTAGCCCTAGGCAGGGTAGGATATCCCTCACAGGGAACATAAGGTGAAATGTGTGTGTGTGTGTGTGTGTGTGTGTGTGTGTGTGTGTGTGTGTGTGTGTGTGTGTGTGTGTGTGTGTGTGTG